>QEPC01013781.1:458576-471637 GCA_003113815.1 Sphenodon punctatus | reverse complement strand
TGTCATCTAATGGCCCAACTGACTCTCTAGCAGGCTTCTTGCTTCTGATGTATTTGAAAAAGTTCTTGTTGCTTGTTTTTGCCTCTTTAGCAAGCCTCCCTTCAAAATCTCTCTTGGCCTGCCTTATTAACACTTTACATTTGCATTGCCAATGTTTATGCTCTTTCATATTATTTTCATTGGGAATAGCCTTCCATTTCTTAAAGCATGCCTTTTTGGCTCTAATAGCCTCCCCATTTAACCACAGTTGAAGACATTTGGTCTTCCTGCTTCCTTTTTTAACTTGCGGGATGCATTTAATCGGGGCTTCCAGAAGGGTGCTTTTAAACAGTCTCCACACCTCTTGCAAACTTGTAGCCCTTGCAACTGGGCTTTTTAGTTTCTTTTTAACTAGTTTCCTCATTTTGTCATAGTCTCCCCTTTTAAAATTAAATTCTACTGCTGTATGTTTGTTTATCTTTCGCCCTACAGAAATTATGTCATATGTGATCATATTATGATTACTATTGCCTAGTGGCTCCGCCACAGTTACTCCTTGCACCAGGTCCTGTGTGCCACTCAGGACTAGATCTAGAATAGCTCCTCCTCTTGTTGGTTCCAGAACCAGATTTTCTAGGAAGCAGTCATTTCAGGCATCCAGAAAATTGACTTCCATGTCCCGCCCTGACGAAACATTCCCCCAGTCAATATTAGGGTAATTTAAGTCACCCATTATTATTATGTTGCCGACTTTAGTAGCCTGTCTAATCTCTTTTAGCATTGCTTTATCAGTCTCTCCGTCCTGTTCAGGGGGACGATAGTATAGCCCTACTACAATACTCTTCCCCTTTATACCTGGAATTTTTATCCATAGAGATTCTAGGGAACAGTTTGCATCCTTTGAGGTTTATAACATCTTGAGTGGTGTGGAACGAGTAGATAGGGAATGGTTATTTACCCTTTCAAATAGTACTAGAACTAGGGAACACTCCATGAAACTAGCTTCTGGCAGATTTGAAACAAATAAAAGGAAGTACTTTTTCACTCAGTGCATAATTAACTTATGGCATTTGTTGCCAGAGGATGTTGTCAAGGCCAGTAGTATAGCTGGGTTTTAAAAAGGCCTGGGTAAGTTATTTGAGAGTAGGTCCATAAATGGCTATTAACCAAATAGCTTACGGGATAAACGTCTTACTGTTGGGAGCTGGAAGTGAACAACAGGGAATGGGTTGGCCATTACTACTGCTGGTTCTTCTCCCATGCGATCGAGGTTGGCCACTATCGGAGGACAGGATGCTGGGATTGATGGACCATTGGTCTGACTCACTATGGCACTACTTATGTTCTTATGTTCTAATTAAGAAGAGAGACCTAAAACATTACCCTCCAACCAAATTACTACCAGGCCAAAATGGGTTGCATTTTCATAGAACATCTATGTTTTAAGTGTAGAAAAGAGCTTTATGTAAAGGAAGGAGAGGGTTTTTTGTTCTTTTTTTCTCCTCTGCATGAAAACCAGCTCTCTATTGGCCAGAAATTTGAAATGAGGATCCAAAAAATTATTCCAAATACAGGAGAACATGAGTTTGAGCCAACTTCTGCTGGAGGCGACAATTCACAAATTTAGGTTTGACTCACTCAGCCCAACAAACACCATTCACCTTTATGTTGTTTCAGTGGGTGTTTCTAAACAAGATGCTACCACGCATGACCACCCAGTAACCACTCATCTGAAATCCCATTTGATGGTGGTGCGGGGGGATGCATGCTCCCATGAGCCACTGAGCATCCACTCCTGGCCACTCACAGGGCACTGCGGAAGAATCTGGAGTGCCCTTTGTGTGGCAAGCCAAAAAAGTGTGTGGCAACGGGCTCCCATGCATCCCTGGCCTATATGAACTGAGGTGGCCACTCACACCAGCAGACAGGTCTGCCCAGTTCCATTCACAGCCCTGCCAGGAGTTCTTAAAAGACACATGTGTGAAATACAATAACAACCCCCCCCCCCTTGCAACACACAAGAGAAGAGCCAATGCCAGGGGAACAGCAGCTCAGAAAGCAACTTCCAGCGTATCCTGCTCAGTATGCACCTCCATTGTTGCCCAGAACTGTTAGCAGCTGGAATGGCTACTGGGCTCAAGATCAGGAAGAGGTTACTGGTTGCTGAAGCATCATGTTTCTATTAGGGATGTGAGAAGAGAACGCAGGTCGGATGTTTGGCTGCGGTAGTTCAGTTCGAAAACCAAGTTTGAGTTCGGTTCGAAAAAGTTCGGTCTCGCCGAACGTTCGGCAGAGTTCAGACCCGCCACAAGGCTTGGGGCACTCCAGGGACCCCCAGGGGGGTTGTGGCGGCATGGTAGGCTGTCAGAGACCCAGCAGCAGCAGCAGAGACTGGGAAGGCTTGACGCTTGGCACCCTGGCTTGCCCGGGCAGACAGGCTTGGCCCCTGGGGGTGCCTGTGGCACCAGGGCTTTCTGTCTGAGACCCAGCGGCAGCAGCAGCAGCAGAAACTGGGGAAGCCTTGGCGCTTGGCATCCCGGGTTGTGCCCGTGGCACCAGGGCTGGCCGTTGGAGACCTAGTGGCAACAACAACAGACAGACACCTTGATGAAAAGCAACTGCTGCTCCACCAACTTGGCCCCCAGTCTCAGGAGGTGTGGCGGGCAAATGTCCCCCACCATAGAGAACACCCGCTCGCTAGGGACACTGGTTGGTGGGCAGGACAAGAGACCCTTGGCTATGTTGGACAGAGCCGGCCACACATCCTTCCGAGAGCTGTGTTGCCACCATCTTCTGCCCCTCCCATATGTTCCATTCATCCCATCGACTTGAGTTTCCTGGATGACCACACGGACAGCAGCCCCACCAACAAGATAGAGATCAGCATGGACTGCGTCCGGGTGCAGGATATGGACGTGGGCGACCTCATGTGGGTGAGTAGCAAACCACCTGTCAAATCTTGCCTGGGCATTGGTCTCTGGCACACTCGGAGCTTCCACCGCCGTTCTAGTGCCCGTAAGGCAAGCAATGGGGCATATGGCAGAGGTGGCAGGGGCTGTGCCAGTGGAGCAGCAGCAGGCATCAGCAGCAACCCATTCCCATCACCATGCCACGAACTGCACAGGCCTGATTTTGGCAGTCAGGCTTCAGAGTCTCCCAGCAGTGGCACCAGCCAGAGTGTGGTTCGGCGGTGCCTATTGCCAGTGTCCTCCACTGCCACGCAGGGCACTGGAAGGCCAGCAGTCCAGGAGGCTGTGGCTGTTTCTGCTGCAGGTGCAGGTGCTTCAGGGTCGGATGTTCATCATGGGCCCCCAGCATCACCTATTATTCATGTGATCCCCAACAGTCCAGGGCTAGTGAATCCCACCCCAGCTGCTAGAGGCAGTGCCCGATCCCCAGGCAATGGCAGCAGGGAGAGGAGTAGCAGTAGCAGCAGCAGCTATAGAGGGCACAGGGAGAGTGGCAACAGCATGGGCAGTCGATCAGGCTCAGGGTCCCAGTACTCCCCTTCGTGGGACATATCTCAGATTGGGGACAATGAGGCAGACACTAGTCCTGCAGAGATGTCTGGTGCTGAGGCAAAGGCTGTCCCTCCATGTTCTGCCCCTCCCAGCAGCACTGTCAGTGCTGCATCACCCGGTGCGGGTCAGAAGGCAGAAGGGGGCAAAAAATCCTCCGTCTGGGCACATTTTAAGTTGGTGCAGGCGGATGATCCCAGGGAGGTGCAGGGCAGTTTGTGCAAGAAGGTGGTGAAGCATGGGCAGGTGTTCACCAACCTTGGCAGAACTGCTATGGCAAGGCACCTGAAGGGATGCCACAGCGCTGTGCTGCTAAGCAGGCAAGCAGGAGCAGTGGATGCCAACAGGTTCCTGACTGCAGCAGTTAGTCGTCTGCCTCCATCAGCGGACAATCACAGCTGCCGATAGCAGCAGAAGCGGTATCACTGTTAGTGGGGAGCAGCAGGGTCAGCGCAGCATGGAGGAGCTGGGGTGGGGGCAGCTGTCAAGTCCATCAGCACATAAGCCCTGGGGAGGAAGCTGTCCTTCAACTGAAAGCCACACGCATGTTGGGGGAAAGGACTGCGATCAATAGGCATCCCTTCTCGGCGGTCGGGGACACGAGGTTTAGGCACCTGATTGGCTTCCTGACCCCCCAGTTTAAGCTGCCCTTGCACACCACCCTGAATCAGGCTGCCATCGATGCCTGGCAGCCTGAAACGTCTGGCAAAGCAGGGGTGCCAGGCTAGCCACTGAGTCCTGGCTGGGCCTCTGCCGCTGCTCCGTCGATGCCTGGCAGCCTGCAACGCCCGGCCCTGATGGTGACTAGAACAGTAGAGAACCCAACCCAGCACAGCATAGAGCGAGCAGAACTGGAGGCCTGCCAGCACCACCCTGAGTTGGCAGGTGGTGCCAGCCCTGTACAGGGCTGTAAAGAAGTGGGTGAGGGAGCAGATGGTAGGGGCTGGGGGTGCCACCGTCCACTTCACCGCCGACCTGTGGTCGAGTAGGAATGCGCAGCACACCTACCTGACAGTGACTGATGACGCACTGGTGGCAGGAGCCAGAGGCAGCGTTTGGCAGTGGCAGGAGGGGTCCCGAAGCAGGGTATAGGTGGGCCCTGCTTCAGGCAGAAGTCATGGATGCTGCGACCCCCACCCTTCTCAGAACATCGAGGCACCCCTGACCATCACGGTGAAGGAGTGGGTCATGCCAGGCGTGCCCTTAGCCAAGGGGTGCGTGGTGATGCACAACGCGGCCAACATATTGAGGGCAGTCCACAAGGGGGGCTTCACCAGAATCCCGCCCTTCACCTGGTGTTCAGGGACACTCTGGGATTGGGGGAGAAGGGGTTTGGGGCAGGCCCCCTTAGCTCCCTGATCGAGCAGGGGAGAAAGCTGGCCAGCAGTTTCTTTAACTGGAGCGTGATGGACAGTGACCTCCTCCAGGCGAAGCAGGCCAAGCAAGGCTATCCAGTGCACCTGCTGGTGCAGAATGTGTCCACTCGGTGGAATTCCTCCACGTTCCTGATGCTCGAGCGGCTTCTTGAGCAGAAAGCCACCTTGCATCAGGTTCAACTGGTGACGGACAGTGGGGCATAGGGCTATAGTGGCGTATCGCTGTAGTGGCATATCGCTGTGGCAGCTGTTACCGATGGAAACCCCTATTCCACGCATCATAGCATGGTTTGGCAGAGACAGATTTCCGACAGCTGTGGTTTGTCGCAAATGGCGGCATTGCAACTGGTCAATGGAAGCGGAATTTTTACGGATTTCAATAAGAAGCGGCACCAACTCCCCTTTCCATCGATTGCGGAATCTTTGTGGTTATCTGATCATTGTATCATGTTTATGCCGCCTGGAATACAAGGTATCACGAGACCCGGCGGCATGATCAACTCTTGGACCTTGTTGCCGACACCCGCATGCCCAATTTCATTGGCTAGGGCTTTCCTAGAGAGACATGTCCCGCCTTCACCATAGATGTGTTTGTAGCTTTCTTCTCCCTCTTGATCCCCAATCACAGTGAGAGTGAGTGACTGTTGGAGCCGCACCGCCAGTGTCTGTGTTTGTTAACACACTCTGATCTTCCGCGCTCCGTGAAAAAACACAGCATCACGACTCGAGGAGAGAGAGTCCTATCCCTTCCTAATTCATAGCATACCATCTATTTTGGATAACATAAAGAAGGTTTGTGTAAGTGCTTGAACTTTTCTGCTAATTCTTCTAAACTGTGCTTTATTTAACTGCTAATTTAGTGCTAAAGCAGCTGAAGTAATTCTGCTACAGCTACATATGTTGTTTGCTGCTAGCCTTTTAGTGTTTACATATATGTTTATCGCTCAGTTTGTGCTTATGTTCATTTTGTTCATGATATTGGCTGTTGGTTGGATGGATGGTGGAATCATTGGATTACTTGTGAAAACTGTGCTGTTGGGTTGATAACTGTAGCTGTCCCGATTCTTTTGTTGTGAACGGTGGGCAAACGGCGACCACAGCTATCGCCTCCCCCCCCATGCTCTCCCGTGACTGACTCCCCTTGCAGTTCCCCCCCGCCTATTCCCGCATGTGCTCCAGAGTCCCTGCTCCAGGCTCACCAGCGGATTCTGCAGTCACCGGCTACACCTCCCCCCCCTCCTGGCTCTCTATTGAGTGACTCTCCTGGCAGCCCCCCCCAGCCTATTTCCCCATGTGCTCCCCTGAGTCCCTGCTCCAGGCTCACTGGCGGCTTCCACAGCTCACCGGCTACACCTCCCCCCCCTCCTGGCTCTCTATTGAGTGACTCTCCTGGCAGCCCCCCCCAGCCTATTTCCCCATGTGCTCCCCTGAGTCCCTGCTCCAGGCTCACCGGCGGCTTTCGCGGCTTCTGCAGCTACCGGCTACGCCCCCCCTCCTCCTGGCTCTCTATTGAGTGACTCTCCCGGTAGCCCCCCCTGCCTATCTATTTCCCCATGTGCTCCCCCGAGTCCCTGCTCCAGGCTCACTGGCGGCTTCCACAGCTACCGGCTACGCCCCCCCTCCTCCTGGCTCTCTATTGAGTGACTCTCCCGGTAGCCCCCCCTGCCTATTTCCCCATGTGCTTCCCCAAGTCCCTTCTAAAGGCTCGCCAGGAACTTTCGCGGCTTCCACAGCTACTGGCTATGGCCCCCCTCTTCCTGGTTCTTTATTGAGTTCCTCTCCTGGCAGCCCCCCCCACCTATTTCCCCATGGGCTCCCTCCTGACCAAATTCCCTGCTCTAGGCTCACCGGCAGCTTCCGCAGCTACCGTGCCCCCCCCCCTTCCTGGCTCTCTATTGAGTGACTCTCCCGGCAAGCTTCCCTTGGTTATGCGGTGCGGGAGGGGGGAAGGGAGGCCAGTGGCCCTTCCCTGGCACATCCCACAACCCACCGCAGTGTATGGAAACAGTGAAATCAGGCAGTGTTTTTTAAAAAAAGAAAAAAATCCCCGCCGGAGAGGCGTGCCTCAAGGTTGCTGCCTTGCAAACAGTGGTTCTGCGAGCTGGCTCCGAACATTCTCATAAATGGGACGCGCTCGGGTGCCATTATACACAGTCATATCAAGCACAGCTTACTAGTTTGAATAATCACCCGAACGATGACAGTCTCGAGCCCATATGCAGTAAACACAAAGCACCTTCCGGCTCATTCCAAACTGTACTTTCCAAAGGGTTGGCATCTGTGACAGTGTTGAGAGCCATCGCAAAGAACATTGTTTACGAGGCAGCAACCTTATCTTGTTCATCAACTGCCTCTTCCCATTTCCACAAACGTGATAGTCCCTGGAAGCTGGAAACACTTTGGTTTTTTTTATTTCAGTTTCATGATTTTTAGCTCCCAGCTCATGATTTGTGTGAACATTCATGTTTTGGCAACTTAGTCAATGCAGGCACTGCATGTAGTTTTCCTAAGCATACCGTACATTTTTGCGTAGGTCATAACCCTAGTTGCAATCATTTTCAATGTGATTCTGAGACTACCATTTGACAAATAGGAGTATACCCACTCAGGCCTCTCTGTAGTGAGTGGCTCACTCTGGCATGCACCCCCGCCCCGAGTCCCGCGTGGCGTATGCTATTGATGTGTGCATGTGCTTTGTGTGTTACTTATTTACTTGCTTAGTTTGTGATAATAAAGATGAAATCAACATTCTTCATCAAACATTATGCTTGCTGCTAACATAAATTCTCATCCACTCTTCAGATCAACTCCCTGATACATTTGGCAGACAATCACTTCAGCAGCGTTCTCTCAGTTACAGAATTTAAGTAAGTGTAATAAGGACATTTATTTAATATTTTTTTTAAAAAACAGCCTACTAATCACTAATTGCTTGTGATCTTTCACAATCTGGCATGTCAATGTTCTATAGTAACATTAGGTATGCAATATTACAAAATGTATTGTGATGTGTGTTTTTAGGAATGAATATTGATGTAAGATCATGTTGTAATTTACATTTATTTCTCTATATTTTGTACATTTAAAAGCCCTGGAATCTTTTTTAAATACACTCATTTTTTTCTCAATTTCTTTCTATAGATTATCAAAAGAAAAGAAGAAATGGCACACTATTCGGCAAAGCAGAAACGTGATGATTCCTGTTTTAAGCTGTGCAATAGAAGTCACTGTCCGAGCCCTAGATTGTTGCTTCGCAATAGGGAAAAAGGGGTACAGGAGACAGAGAACCATCAGAAGAAGCAGCACTCTGAGTCTTGCCCACCACAATTACCACAATCTTTTCTGGATGCTCCAGCTGTTGCTTCATGCGCCGCATACTCACAGCCTCCTCTTGTGTTGCGACAAGAGTCCCCACAGCAGTCTGATGTTGCGGAATTGTCTCAGCCGCTGCTATCAATGCATATTTCACCAGCAAAAATATCATTGCCACAGCCTGTCAGTTCTAAACGCCATTACTTTTGTTCTTCGCATGGGGTGCTGGTGGAATACCTTGTGAAATGCACACCATCCGATGTAGAACAATCATCATTAGAATCAGACAACGCTATAGAAAGCCAATTGTTGTCACAGAACGATGTTGATGAAAGGCTTCCACTCGAAATCGAATGCACAACCAACGAATCTCAGAAATGCATGCAGGAGTCAGTAAGGCACCGACACGACAACACCCAGTGCCTATTGTCTACTTCCGCAAGAGATGCGGAAGAAATAGAAAATGCTCTGGAAAGTGAGGCGGTACTACTGGGTGTGTCTGACAACGGCACTGTGAGTGCTGTGCATTGTGATGCCGACTCAGCGATGTCACCGCAGATGATGTTGACATTATCGATGACGCTGATGGCTATGACTATGAAGATCCAACACCGAGTTACGCACCATTGAAATTGGCAAGCCAACCGTGCAAAAGAGCCAGGATTGATGACAACCCGAGAAATGTGGAAAGGCGAGGTCAAGGAAATGATTTGACCTTGCAATCTAGAATAAGGAAAAATATAGCGCCGATGTTCAGCAGATGTTTGTCTAAAAGTCAATCAACCAGCTCCAACCGCACCACCACCACAACAGTAACCAACGCCAGCAGTCCATCACCAGTGGCTCATAGTACAACCATTACTAGAAATTCTATGCCTTCATGTTCGCCGGCTCCCTCAACTTCAGCAAATGATGACAGTGTTTTATTGTTGTCACAGCAAGTATCAATCACCCAAACTACCGACAGCCATGCAGATGCAAGAAAAGCGCAAAGGTCAGACGTCTGGAAACATTTCACTGCCTGTGACGAAAATAAACTTGTAGTCCAGTGCAAATACTGCTGCAGGAAAATAACACGAGCAAAAGAAGAAGGTAAGAGCCACCCTGGTACTAGTGGCATGCATAGCCACATGAAGCACCATCACAGGTCTGTTCTCAATGCCTCTAGCAGAACACACTTCAGAACGACAAGCACCTCCGATCCATATAGAAGCACTGCTAGTGCTACGACTGTGCAGACAACATTGCCAGAATCTGTGCAAAATCAAATTAAATGGCCAGCATCTCAACATATTGCACATTACTACCTCGCCCTGGTGTCCAAGATGCGTGCAGTCAACATGCTTCCCTTCTCATTTGTTGAGAATGAGGGATTTCGCAAATTAATGGAGGGAATGGCACCACGATGGAAGGTACCGTCACGATTTTATTTCGCTACAAACACTGTTCCCAAACTCTACGAGGCATCACGCGAAGCAGTATCAGATGTTATGTGTGACTGTGAGGGCAATGTTGTGCACCTTACAACAGACATGTATACCAGTGCACAGCACATGGAGTACCTGTCCATTACTGGCCACTGGATTCATCGTGACCCCAAGAATAGACTGGTGAGGCAGCAAGCCATACTTGCTTTGGAGCACTTTCCTGAGACACACACTGCACAAAACATCTGGGGAAAATTGTTACAACTGACAGAGCAGTGGTTGCAGCCCCTTGGTCTTTCCGTTGGGTGCATTGTTTCAGACAACAGGGCAAATATAGTGAAAGGCATTTCAGATGCCGGTTTCCAAAATGTATCCTGCATGGCTCATTCACTGCATCTCATGGCAAAGAAATTTCTTGAAATGGAGCCATTGATTAAGGACACAGTAGAGTGTGCAAAGAAATTGGTGGCACACTTTCGTAGATCGGCAACATCGTGCCACGAGCTACGGAGGATACAGCAGGAGACAAACCTTCCACTTCATTTCTTCCCTATTGATGTCTGCACATGGTGGAACTCCACATATCATATGCTGAAGAGACTGCATTCACAAAGACTTGCAATCGAGACTTTCTTTGCTGTGGCCGCAAAGTCTGTAAAAGAAGCCTCAGGTATGCAGATAAATCTCAGACAGTGGAATAGAAAATCTCATTATTTTGCTGGAGCCCTTTCAGGTCATGATTGAGTTCATGAGCAAGGCCGATGCAACAGTCAGTCAGAGCTTGGCCTCGCTTGTATTATTAAGGAGCCAAGTCGAAGATATTGCTGCCTCCTTTGATCATCAGCAGGTGGATGGTAAATGTATTGCCATTATCTTGTGTAAAATTATCCACCAGAGCACCCAGTTTGAGAAGATTGGTGAAAATTTGTTGTACCGGATGGCAACAGCTCTGGACCCACGTTTCAAGAAGATTAAGAAGGTCTTGGGGGGGGGGAATAATCTGCTACCGCTGCACGCGAAGAAATCGCTGCACAGATGGTAGGAGAGCATGGCAACAACACACATGATGAATCTGAAGGAGGGTGAAGCAGAGAGCGTTTCCGAAGATAACACTCAACAGCCTCAGGCTTCTTCGATGTGGTCAAATTTTGAAAAGTATGGCCTCCTTGCACAGAATTGCACTCGACGGCCAAGAAGAGTTGATCCGCTTCACCGTCGTCACTGTCCAATAACACTCGCTGCAGCCGAGGATATGTACGATCAGTACCTTTCGTTGGATGGTGTGGTTGGCATGAATAACAATCCACTCATTTACTGGGCAGAAAAAAGAGAGACTTGGCCAGCACTCTACAGTTTGGCAATCACACTCCTTGGTTGTCCTGCCAGCAGTGTTCCATCAGAACGTTTATTCAGCTGTGCGGGCGCAGTTGTAGGTAATAAAATAGTCTTTCCAGTTTAAATCTCGAGCGCCTAGCATTCATTAAAATGAACAGGTCATTCCTACCTAAAATTACTAAGGATTTCCTGCAAGCCACAGATGAGGAAATAATGAGGTGGATCTCAGAGGCGATTGATCACCAGAAAAAAGGTTATGACCACACAGATGAAATCTCGGAAGAGCACTGAGTGAGGAGGTAAGCTTGGCCAGTGTCCACTTGTGCAGCAAAGGTTGTGTTGCTGTAATGAAGTGTCAGTGATTCTGCTGTCTTTGATTGTGTAGTGATTGTGTAGTCAGCGATTAATTTGTGCTGTCTTTTTCTGTTTCACACACACAGTTTGCAGAACTCGCAGGAACCGATTGCAGAGGCAGAACTCTGCAGCATGGATCTATTTTCCAGTATAGCAGCACCCACCAATGATTCCAAAAGCCATGGATGCTGTGCAGTCATGGCCTCAACGGAATGACACACATAGGCAAACTGGACTTGGGAATCACATGGGGTGGTCCATTTAGAAATAGCATAGGAATACATGCACTCAGTGTGTTGTGTGCATTAGGGAAATAGTGTGTTTAAAAAAAATAAATTAATGTATTTAATCTTCATCTTGGCTATTTAGGGAAAGTGATGGTCCATACGACTGAAAGAACAGCAGGCAAGAGAAGTGATCAATCCAAAGTTGAAGCTAAGTATACTTTTTAAAAAAAAACTGATACATATGACCTATGTACACGTACAAGTATGTGTACATGTACAATGTGTACATGTACTTGTACATGTACAGTACAAATACAGATCCACGTACAAGTACAGATCTGTGTACAGATCCATACTGTACACATACTTCTACAGTATGCTACTTATCTTTGATACATATGTAAACATTTATATAATATGTGATAGCTAGGATTTTTATAAAAAGTGTTCCTTCAAATTCTCTATTAAAAATCAAAAATGCAAACTGAACAACTTTCAGTGTGCTTTTTTAAATGTTTTTTTTTCAGGAAAATGGATCAAATCATGACAGGAACATGCAACAGCTACACACAGTCAATGTGTAGCCATCCACTGCCAGTATTC
Organism: Sphenodon punctatus; assembly: GCA_003113815.1. Lineage (NCBI taxonomy): Eukaryota > Metazoa > Chordata > Lepidosauria > Sphenodontia > Sphenodontidae > Sphenodon > Sphenodon punctatus. Next base: position 459,506 of record QEPC01013781.1, on the reverse strand, counting down.
TTCAGGGATTGAGTGCTGATGTGATTGCCATTTTCATATGGAGTCATGAAGGAATTTTCCAACCACAATCAATTTTTTCCCACAAGCCAGTAGTGGGTTTTTTATAAGATATGAAAAGTTGGTTTTGCCTTCATCTGGAGCATAAAACAAATTGGATTTGCAACCAAATTGATTGCCACAGCTACCAACCTGTAGTACATATGAATACCTACATCAAATAAAAATAATTTGGTATTCATTCCTGTATGTGTTTTATCGTCTTTCACTCTCTGATCATACACTGGACACATGATATATATTCTAGTTAATAAAAGAAATCAGAACACAGACGGGGGTCACTCATAATGAGGCATGGTAAAGGCCTATGACAAAGGTATACAATCACTGCAGCTGTGATAACAGTGCATTCTGTAGCTCCTAGTTTTTAGATTTAAAAAGTAGCCCATTTTGCTAGTGTTGACTGCTGGGAGGCATTTGAAAATAAAGCATATAAATTAACTATTAAAAATCAATGCCACTGTGCTATTTTTGCATTGCGATACATTGTAAATTAAAACTAGCACAACAGCCCATTGTGCAGCATGCAATAAAGCCTGTATATCCAGTTGGTGGGAAATGGAATTGGGAATTTGATAACAAAAAAAAAATAGGGAGATGACTGCTAAGTTCACAGACATTCCCTAGCTACCTAGTAACATAAGAAAGAGGTAAGTATGCTGTGTGTGTGTGTTTTGGATGCATGAGTCGTTTTCTCAGATGGCCTGTGATGTGAGTGCCTCCACATTTGAAGAGACACTCAATTGGTTTGGACTCACTTGCTGCCCCTCATGCCTGGAACTCCCTCCCTGTCCACATCCGCCTTGCCCCCTCCCTTCATACCTTCAAATCTCTCCTTAAAACTCACCTCTTTCGCTCTGCTCTGTCTGACTC
>QEPC01013781.1:442069-457295 GCA_003113815.1 Sphenodon punctatus | reverse complement strand
GGGGGGGGGAGAACACTATTCACGAGGGTACTAGTAACTAACTATGGATCTTCAAGAAATCCTTACCAATTTTCTCCTGTCTGGAGATTATGTTGTGGACTGCATCCGCTGTGTCCCAAACCGTGGACCAAATTGTAGCAGCAACGTCCACCAGTATTTCCCCTGTAATGGGATTGAAAAATAAAACATATCAATGCACTAGTAATGACAAAAGCCCTACTAATGTAAAGCATGGAATACAGTGAGAGATCACATTAAAAAAAAAATTGTATTTAACTTACCAATTCGAATAAGTCCATCAAGCAATGAAGCAAACCCTGCCAAAGCCATTCTGTCAGTTTTGAATTGAGATAGATTTGACATGAAAACACATACCACATGGCCAATGTGAAATAAAGCCCACCTCCCTGTGTTAAATGCCTGTGGCTGTCAGTCACAAGGAAGGACTGGTCTTATTGGTGTGTGTCCGTTGCTAATTAAATGACCCATGTGGCCGAGGTGGGGCGGGTCCGTCCAGCTACTAGTGACAGCTTTAAGCCATCTCTGTCTATCTGGTGGGAGTGGGAGCATGGGACGGCCTCGGGCGGCACAGCGCGCCTCAGTAAAAGCACTAGAGACGCAGAGGATGACTATATTCGATAAATAAATTTCAATAAATTTCGTTTAAAAATTAACAGGTGGGTTGTGTGGATGGGTCAGTCAGTCAGTGAAAAAAGAAAGTGTCCCCCAACCCCCAGCCAGGAGGAGCACACAGCCACTGCAAGTGGCAGACAATCACACTTCAGCAGCGTTCTCTTTGAGGGGGTGGGAGTTGACGTTCACTCCGTCCCAACCCTAGTTACTGAAGTTAGATGTTTCGTGTTAACTGTTAACATAACAAAGAGGTAGGCGTGGGTGTGGTGGCGGGTGTGTGATACAATCAGTACATTGTGAATATGGTAGTGGTGGGTCAGTCAGGTCTATTATTAATTATGATTATGATTATTAACAAACATTTATATAGCACCAGCAGTGTACCTGGCACTTTACAAAGTAATAAAATAGACATGGTCCCTGCCCCTGGGGCTTACAATCTGAGAGACAGGAGCTGGGGGAGAGACATAGGAAGGGGAACAGAGGGAGAGACAAGGGATCTAACATTCATGAAGATGCGAGGTCTCAGGTGCACGTACTTGGCTTGGTTACGATGAGAATGGGTACTTTCAGACATGACGCTCACCACCCTTTAACCACCCTTGGTGGTTATTTATGCATGTTGCAGGGCTGCATAGGACACCAATACAGCCCTGCAACATGCATAAATAACTACCAAGGGTGGTTAGCGGGTGGTTAGCGTCATGTCTGAAAGTACCCAATGACAGCAGGCTTGGTTACGATGAGAATGACAAGTCATGTGCAGGCCAGGCAGGACAGGACAGGAGGGGAGGGAAGGCAGTGAGCGTGGGGGCAGGTAAGGTGGAGTTAACTCTGGGGTCAGGGAAGGTGGGCACGTAAGAACAGGTGGGGGCAGGGCAGTCAGTGATGGCGTCGGCGAGTGAGTGTAATGCCGGCGGCACTACTGGTGTATAATAGGACTCACGCTGCCTGGCCTCAGCTACTCGGGTTAATGTAATAACTAAGCATATTTTTGGTGAGCAACACAACACAGCAATAATTTTATGATTAACATACAATAACGGTAATGTAAAAGTTAAAAAAAATGTTTAATGTGACACGGAACAGTGGGGAATGGGGATTCGAACCCATGAAATAACAGCTTCAAATTGTACAGCAAGCGGGAACCTTAACAACTATGCCACCATGCGTTGTGAGGGGTTTAATGAGCCCTTCATAATTTTGAGCCCTGATTAATCCAGGAACCAGGAGAAATCGTTTTAATTTAATGTTATGGTTCCTGAATAGTTTTTAACCCCCCCTAAAATGCCCCCCCTTTTTAAAAAAAGTAATATGTAAAAAGTTGAGAGTTGATTATATTAATTTTTTTACAATGTTATATTTTTGTATGGGTTTTAAATATGCGCACACATGTCTATGCAGAGGCATACACATATATATGTACATATACACACACACACAAACTCACACATACTCCAGGGCCAGGCCACACACACATATTTATATCGCCAATCAAGGAATCATGGAGGGGTCGTGGCGTATGCATTGCATGGTGGGGTGCAGAGGAATCAGGGTGGATGTGTGGCCTGGAAATAGGCGGGGACAAAGCATGCAGCGTCGCTCCCAGGCAACGAGCAACAACACAGGCCGGGGAGGGAGATTTAAAGGGCACATGCTGTCAGCAGCAGCAGGGGAATGTGGCGGAATGGAGCAAGGTGGAAGGGAGAGGAGACTGAGAGCAGTCCTCTGGGCAGTCCTGTTGGGCGACCGGGGGCCTGTCCCCTGGACTGGGCCGCTCCCTGGCATACGGACAGCAGCTGCATGCCTGCTGTCATCTCCCCTCCCACCTATCTGTGTTGGCTGCTGCCGGTTGTCCTTGCCTCCCTGCTAATTGTATCGGCTGTGCTGCGTGTGTGCTCTGTTCCAGCAGCTGGGCTGGGTCCGTACCCCATGCCTCGGTCGTCTGCCATGCCATGTTGTGGCCTGTTCCCTTAATGCTTGTCCTTGGAGCTCCCCTGCTTCCCCTCCCATCCCTCCAGGGATTGTGGGGCCCCTGATTCCTTGCCTTTAGTCTAATCCGCTTGCTGGACCATGGCAGGTAGCGCGTCCCCAGTGCTCACGGGCCCCACCCCTCCCGGGGACCCCCATAGATGGAACTACCGGGAGACCATGGCCCTGTGTGACCTGTGGCATTCCCCAGACGTGCAATTGCTCCTGAGCTGCCCAGACAGCCTCACGGGTGCCTATGTGAGTATGAGCTCTGGCCTGCGGTACTATGGCTATGAGGTGAGCGCCCGCAGTTACCGGCTTCATGCGGAGTCACTGGGCCTGCGTCCCTTTCCTGACAGGCGAATTCCGGAGCTGAGGTGCACGCATGTGGCTTGGACACCGGCGGAGACAGTGTCTGCCCTCTCTGTGTGCAGTCTGTCTGCCTACACAGCCTGTCTGGTGGAGGGGGGCCCTGCCCTGGCTGTTTTCTACTTTGGCAGCGTGCACGGGGCCCATGGCTACCAGTGTTCTTGTGGGGCTATCTACCACCACCTGTTGGAGCTCGGTCTCCTTCTGTGGCCCCCTGCTGCTGACTATGTCTTGTCTGAGCCCATTGTGGTGGAGCTGGCAGCGCTGGCTGGTGTGTGGTCCCGCTCGGATGTGCAGGTGGGGATGTCCGTGCAGGTTCCCTTCGAGGCGTAGTACCTGGTTGCCCACCACATGTCTGCGCTGGGGTACCGTCGGGGCATGCCCCAGTGGCTGCACTTCGTGCACCTGGCAGGCCACCCTTCGTGGCCCCCTGCAGCTGGCTGTGAGGTCCCCTTTTCCTTCTGGGCCCTGGGTGCTGTCCCCACATGTGGTTCTGCCTCCAGCCTGATGTCTTGGATCTCTGCCAGCTTCCTCCCTGATGTTCCAGGCTCGCTGATGTGCTGGTTGCTTCAGTTCCCGCAGCCCCTGCCTGTGTCTCTGGGGTGGGCCCCCTCCACGGGCTCCCCCTGTCTGCCTTTGGAACTGGCGTTCCCCTCTGTGGCAGCTGTCCCATCCCCAGTGGATTTAGCAGGCTATTCACCATCAAGAAGGGTTCGACCGGACAACACTTTGCAGATGCTATGGCAGCAGCAAAGAAAACTTTCTTTCCCACTGCCAGCTCATAGGCCTTCAAAAATGATCTATGTCGCAGTCAGTCAACTTTGACATAAGTCATGCACCACTTACACTCTAACCACCTACCCTCCTGCCTTAGCAGCCTTGGGTCCTCTGTATACCAAGGAGACCTGCGCTGCCACCAGGGAGGAAGCAGACACCTTGGTGCCACTGTGTTGATGACCCAAGTCAATGTACTGTACCACAGATCAACCAAGCCATTGACAGAAAGGCTATCAAGGTCAGTAGGTAAATACCCCAGAGAGTTCTGGAATCCTATGGAATCTATTAGTGTCTTGGGGGAGGTCAACACTGGACCAGTGTTTGTTTTTTTCTCACATTATAAACAAATATGTTCACATGCGGGACAGTTCTGTGTTCGCTCTGTTTGTCGACTTGAAGGCTGCCTTTTGCCCTTGACAGTATAGATAGGATGATACTGTGAAAGAAACTCCAGGCCCTAAACATTGATGAGCACTTCCTCTCGCTAGTCCATCTTTTATACACCAGTACTTGGTTGCAGGTTAGGTTAACTCCAGAGGGGGCAATGACTGATTCCATTCAGGCGATTAATGGGGTCAAACAGGGGGGGGTGTTGGCCCCTTTTCTTTTTAACATCTTTATTAATGACATTGTTGAAACCTTGCAAGGATGCGATGGACATCCTCCAGCGATCGGTGGAAGGCCTGTATCAATACTACTCTATGCTGACAATATAGTCATTCTTTCAACTTCAAAAGTTGGAAAGAACTGGTAGCTGATTACTTTAAATCAATAATGCAAGGTCAATCATCTGAGTGTAAATCAGGAAAAAACCAAAATTTTAGACTTCTCTAGAAAGACTAAAAAATACCTTTGGAAATTCAATCATGGTCCTCTTAAGCAAGTTGATAAGTATACATATTTAGGAATTTGGTTCTCACGTTTGGGGAACTAGAGAACCCATTTAGATTCTGTAAAATTAAAAGCGGCACAAACCACAAATGGGTTGCTGAAATTTTGGAGAACTAGAGGTGGGAAAAAAGTAGCTCCTCTGCTTAAGCTGCTTCAGGAAAAATTACTTCCCCAGTTGCTGTATGGGGCAGAGTTCTGGGGTATGGCTAATATAGATCAAGTGAAAACTGTCCAAAATAAAATTCTCAGAACTATTCTAGGTATCCCTTGGGGCACCCCTATCTCCTTCCTCAGAGCAGAAACCGGCACATTCTTGATAGCTCCAAAATTAGGTCTTTGATAGTGGGTTATTGGCGCCGAGTCCGTGAGCAGGAACCTGGTAGACTTCCAAGAATTTGCTTGCAGGAACAGACCAACATGTTTGCGGACTACAAGTGGCAAAACTCGATCGAGAGCATTCTTGCTCAGCTCAGCTTGTCCACATTTAGTCTGGCCTTCTACTCATGCTAAGTCCCTGATTAAAACAAGACTCTCGGATGTTGCCTTGCAGATCAAAAGAGCGGCTTTAAATGAGCAAAAGATAGCCCCATGGAAACCTTTATTTAAAACAGGTGTAGAATATGAACCATATCTTACAGATATAATGAGTTTCAGAACGTGAAGGGCTCTGACCTCTTTGAGGTTTAACATGATGGCCACGAAAGTCATGGAAGGTCGTTTTCAGGGTATTTGATAGAATTACGATTTTGTCCCTGTGGTCAATTAGTGATATAAGATCTCCAACACTATCTCTTATCTTGCCCCCTGTACGGTAACATTCGTACTGCTACTTTTGGGACTTGGTTTGAGGGTAGAGATCATTGGGACCCACTTCTCCGCATTTCTTTCCTATTGGCTAATTCCAACAAAGATATAACTCAGAATGTTGCTATATTTGCTTATCGCCTGGAAACTGAAAGAAAATAGTTGGGGAAAGATGATTTTGTTTATTGAGGAACTGCTGTGTCCTTTACCTGGCCTAATTATTTGGGACACGTTGAACTCCCTCAATGGAGGCTTTATCTGTCTTCTAAACTAACTTCGATGGCTAGAAATAACTCAATGGTTAGTCTTTGGGGAGAGGTTCCCCACTTTTAACTCATCATTAACAAGTTATTTTTAACTAAATCTTTGAAAATGGTTGTATACATGCAAAGGGGACTACACGAATATGAGTATGCCCCATTATTAATTCTTGTAGTCTGTATTCAAGTCATTGTATTTATTTTAAGGATTAAGTGTTCTTAACATTAGCCCCTGGTAGGGTAAGGGAAAGTTTAGGTGTTTTAACACTATTTACGGTTGTTGCCTTTGTTTGTGCCTGTATACAACCGTGGACTAATTGATAAACCCTATTGAACATTAAGTACCTATAGGATTCCCCTTTTGGGATTACTGTGTCACACTAGTGTTTGTTTTGGAAGTTGTCTTGTCTGCTGTTCTAGAGTGATTTTTGGGGTTATGCTAAGTAATTGGGTATTTTATTGTTCTGTTTTTATATATTGTATATTTTTGTATTCTGGTAAATTTTATGTATTTTGTTATGCCTAATGGTTAAAACAATAAATAGTATTTTAAATTTTTTTAAAAAAAAATTAAAAACCCAGAAAAGTATCATTTTTGAGGAACACTTCCACCGCTCTCACAGCACACTAGTGTGCTTCAATATGCCTTTTGGGAATCGCTGTCCTACTGTCTCCAAGGTCACATTGAAGCTAGCTGGGCTCTGCTCACTCTTGTAGACTCGGCCTGAGCCACAAGTTCCTCGCACTTCTTTTCATCTGTCTTATCAGACAGCAATTCAGTTAACCCTTTCCTGCTCTCAGGTGACCCAGTCTTAGAGTTCTGGCAGGCTTTGGGCCAGCACCTGCCAAGATTTACTCCCAGCACACTCCCACACTTACCATGGCAAAACAGGTGAAAAAATGAGATAACTGCTAGCTTGTGCTGGTATGGATAAAATCATCGAATCTTAAGAGTTGGAGGGGTACCTCAAAGGTCATCTAGTCCAACCTCCTGCTCAATGCAGGAAATCCACAGCTACAGCATCCCAGACAGATGGCTGTCCAGCCTCTGTTTAAAAGCCTCCAGTGAAGGAAAGCCCACCACTGCCCTAGGGAGTCTGTTCCACCATTGAACAGCTCTTACCATTAGGAAGTTCTTCCTAATGTTTAGCCAAAATCTGTTTTCTTGTAATTTAAGCCCATTGGTTCTAGTCCTGCCCCCAGGAGTAACACAGAATAAGTCTGCTCCATCTTCTATGTGCCAGTCCTTCAGATATTTGAAGACGACTATTATGTTTCACCTTATCCTTCTCTTCAGGCTAAACTTCCCCAGCTCCTTCAACCTTTCCTTATAGGACTTGGTTTCCAGACCCCTGAACATCTTAGTCACTCTTCTCTGAACCCGTTCCAGTTTGTCAATGTCCTTCTTAAAATGCAGTGCCCAGAACTGGACACAGTAATCCAGATGAGGTCTGACCAGCACAGAATAGAGTGGAACTATTACTTCTCATGACCTGGACACTATGCAGCCTAAAATGTATTTATTTTCATTTATTATACAATTTTATACCCCATCCCTTCTGCAAAGCAGCTCGGGGCGGCTTACAATTTAAAACAAAAATATAAAACATATAAAATACCAATATAAGCCTTTTTATCAGCTGCATCACACTGCAGACTTCAGCTTGTGATAAAACTACAATCCCAAGATCCTTTTTACATGTGCTGCTGCCAAGCCAGGTATAACCTATCCTATATTTGTGCTTTTTATTTTTCTTACCTAAATGCAGAACTTTACATTTGTCTCTGATGAATTTCATTTTGTTAGTTTTGGATCAGCTTTCCATCCTGTCAAGATCATTTTGAATCTTGTTTCTGTTTTCTAAGGTGCTAGCTATCCCTCCCAGCTTTGTGCCATCTGCAAGTTTGAAAAGCATCCCCTCTACTCCTTCATCCAAGCCATTAATAAAGATTTTTAAAAGTACAGGGCCCAGGACTGAGCCCTGAGATGCCCCACCCAATACCTCCCTCCAGATTGATGGGGAGCCATTTATGAGCACTTTTTGGGTACGGTTCTTCAACCAGCTGTAAATCCACCTAATGGTATTATCATCTAACCCATATTTAACCAGCTTGTCAAGAAGGATATCATGGGGACTTTGTCAAATGTTTTGCTGAAATCAAGATATACTACATCCATGGCATTCCCATGGCCTACTAAACTAGTAACTCGATCAAAAAGGGAAATAAGATTAATTTAACTTGTTCTTGACAAACCCATGCTGGCTCCTAGTAATCACAGCATTGTTTTCTAAATGTTTACAGATTGACTGCTTTATAATGGGTTCTAGAATCTTTCCAGGTATTGATCCCGGATCCTCCTTTTTTCCCATTTTGAAAATGGGGACATCATTTGCCCATCTTCCAGTCTTCCGGCACCTCACATGTTCTCCAAGAGTTCTCAAAAATTATAGACAGAGGTTCCGAGATTACATCTAAAAGTAAAAAATTTGGTTAGATTGTAAGCTCTCAGGCAGGGACCATGTCTGTCTTATTCTTTGTAAAGCACCAGGTACATTGCTGGTGCTATATAAATGCTCATAATAATAATACCCTAGGATGTAGTTAATCTGGCCCCAAACACATGAACTCATTTAAAATAGCTAAGTGTTCTCTTACCATCTCTTTACCTATTCTGAGATGAAATTCCTTCCCTTCATCATTAGTGCTACTCCTGCCAGGCTGGACATAGTTTCCCTGGTGGGAGAAGACGGAGGTAAAATAGGAGTTTGAGCAATTCCGCCTTCTCTCTGTCACCTGTTAACATTTCACCATCTTCACCAAGAAGCAAACCTACCACCACTTCCTTCTTCTTTCTCTTGCTTTAGACATAGCTGAAACCCCCCTTTTTGTTGTTCTTAGAATCTCTCGCAAGCCTCATCTCATTCTGAGCTTTTGCCTTCCTGACACTGTCCCTACAGCTTTGGGCTACATGTCTGTACTAGTCCTTGGTGATTTGTTCCTCCTTCCATTTCTTATACATGTCCTTTTTCATTATGAGCTCATCAGAAAGCTCTTTGTGCAGCCACACTGATTTCTTTAGCTGTCTCCCATTTTTCTTTCTCATTGGAATCATTTGCCATTGTGCTTTCAGTATCTCATTTTCCAGAATCTCCCACCCATCCTGGACTCCTTTCTCCTTTAGATTTTCTAGCCATGGGGTCCTTCTACCTTGCTTTTCTCTGAGTTTATTAAAATCAGCTTTCCTAAAAGTCCAGGGTTACATGTCCCACTATGCTCAGATTTCCCTTTCCTTGATATAATGAATTCCAAGATGACGTGATCACTTCCACTCATGGTTCCCACTAATTTCACCTCATCAACCAGTTCTTTCCTTTTGGTAAGGATCAAGTCCAAGATATCCGACCCCCCTCGTACCTTCTTCCACTGTCTGAAAGATGAAGTTGTCAGCAAGGCAAGTCGAGAATGTATGGATATTCCGTTTTTAACAGAGTTTGAGTTCCCTTACAGATATCAGAGTAGTTGAAGTCCCCCATTACTATTGTCTTGCCTCTTTTAAAAGTTTTGTAATCTGGTTTAGGAAAGCATCATCCACATCTTTTATTATTGTTGTTAGCCGCCCCGAGCTGCATTGCAGGAGGGGGCGGGATATAAATCTGTAAAATAAATAAAATAAATAAATATCTTCTGCTTTGTTTGGTGGTCTGTTGTATACTCCAATAATTATATCATTTATTTTTACCCAGATGCTCTCAAAAGGCCTTCCATGCGCAGATTCATGGGTTTCTGTGCAGGTGCATACATTTTTTTACATATAATGCTACACCCCCTCCCTGAATGAGCAGATGGGAAAGAAGATGAAGATTCATTGGGCAGTGGAAGAATGCAACAGTAGCCAAAGGGCAGAAAATCAAATGCATAAAAAACGGGAGAGAAAAAAAGCATTGGGGAGGAGCAGAAAGAGGTTTTTATATTTCCCAGTGTTTCGAACAGCTAAAGAGGGAGAAGCTCCACTCATTCGACTAATAAGCCACACCCCACAGTGAATAAGCTCCACCCCCTCATGCACTTACATACACGTACACACCACCCAACGTGCTGAGTGCATAAAGAAGAGAAGCTCTCCTGTGTATCATTCTACTTAACTTTTTGTTACTCTATCATTTTCCCATTCTTCTCTCAAGTACTTTTACTAGGAAGCAACCAAGAAAGAGGTGCCTTGAGCTTGAAGACTGATGTCTCTCTCTCTCTCTCTCCCTCTCCCTCTTTCAGGGTATTGTTCAGCACTCAAAGAGGGACTGTTCCTTCTAAACAGGGACTGTTTGGAGGTCTGGATTTTCGGTGCCTTTCAACACACGTTAATGTTATTATGAGAACTTTCCCTTTCGGCAAATCCTGATTTTTTAATGTTTGAATATTATTATAATGTGGCTACATATCTGTTACAGCTGTTCACAGCTGGGATGTGTGCCCACTTCTCACCAGTGTGCTACAGACTCTTTAAAGCTGTGGTTACAAATGGTGCAATCTTCACTCTGTTGAAATCAGTAGGTAACCATTGTCTTTAGAATTTTGCCCAAAGTCTCCTTTGTGATTTACATAGGTACACGTAGGTCAGATATCACACTACTAAAACTCTGTGAACCATTTGGTGATTTGAGCAGGCTTTTGTAGAACTCCTGCCCACATTCTAAAGAGTTCTTGTTGCTTTACATGTCCAATGAATATCATTCAGTTTAAACTTGCTTTCAGCAAGACAAACCACAATTCCAGGTGTAACATTTTATTGCCATTATTGCCAGTCACCGATATAATAATGCAAATCCCGCTTATCTGCAGGACCACCTCACTCCCCATGTGCCCATGTGTCCCCTGAGATCATCCATGGGAGCCTTTTTGGAGGTTCCCCAGGCGAGATGGGTGGCCAACGATGTTAGATCTTTTTCGGTGGCTGGCCCTGTGCTGTGGAACTTGTTCCTGGAGGAGGCTCGGTTGACCCCCACTCTCCTGTCATTTTGATGTTTATGTAAGACCTGGCTGTTCCACCAAGCTTTTGGCGGGGGGGGGTTGGGGGGGGAGTTGTTTTTTTCTCCCGCATATGGGATTAATTGCTTTTATTGTTTTAATTTGTTGTTTGCTGCCCTGAAGGCAGGAGGGGCAGGATAAAAATCGTTTATAAAAATAAGTAAATAAAAAACCCCAATTATATTGCTACTGTCCAATTTATTTATACTTTTTATTTATTTATATTTATAAAACAAGTTTCTACCCCACCCCTCTTGCATCAAGCAGCCTGGGGCAGCGAACAACATTAAACCCACATAAAACGCATAATACTAAAACAATGCATTAAAAGAAAAGATGAAAAAACCAGAAAGAAACCCAGCCCCGTTCAACCCCACCCTACACCCCATCTTCCTTGCCAAAAGCCAGGCAGAACAGCCAGGTTTTACACATACGACGGAAGGAAGGGAGATCCCCAGCCACCCGAGCCTCCACTGGGAGGGAGCTCCACAGCTTAGGCACGGCCACTGAGAACGCCCTCTCCATAGTGACCCCTGGATCACATGGTGGACCTTGAGAAGGGCGCTCCCAGTGGACCACAGAGGTTGCTCCAGAGCGTGGAGAGTGATGCAATCCCACAGTTAAGTCAGGTCAAGGCTGTATAGGACTTTATACGTCACAACCAACACCTTGAATCGGACACGGAAGACTATATCGGGCACGGGCTGCTTTGCAGGAGGGGCGAGGTAGAAATCTATTAAATAAATAAATAAAATAAAATAAGCAGGCACTGCAGAGCCCAGAGCACTGGTGTAATGTGCTCACGGTGACCTGTCCCCCTAAGGAGATGGGCCACTGCATTCTGCACTAGCTGCAGTCTCTGGATCATCACCATGGGTAGCCCCATGTAGAGCGTGTTGCAGTAGTCCAATCTCAAGGTAATGAAAGCATGGATGATAGTGGCCAGGTCACTATCTGAAACATAAGGCTGATGCCGTCGCACTAGATGCAATTGGTGAAACGCTCTCCTCACCACAACCCCCACCTGGAGATCCAGGCGGAGTTGCAGATCAAGGAGTATGCCCAGACTCTGAACCTGGCAAAGCAGTGAAGGGCGAACCCCATCAATTATGAGAGCCTGAGCCACCACATCCACGGCCTTACCTACTACCATCATCTCCGTCTCGTTGGGATTCAACTTCAGTCGGCTCACCCTCATCCGGTCCCCCACAGCCGCCAGACATCGGGTAAGCACTGAGACTGCCAGGTCTGGGTTGGATGAAAATGAGAGGTAGACACCCCATACCGTCTCACAACCTCGCTGAGTGGCTGTATATACATGTTGTACAGGAGTGGGGACAGGATAAAACCTTGTGGGACTCCACACCCGAGGTCCCGTGGAGATGAAAAACAGTCCCCAAACACCACACACTGAGTCCTCCTGGCTAGGAAAGAGTGGAACCAATCAAGAACAATCCCGCCCACTCCAGCTCAATCCCGCAAGCGAGTCACCAACATCTCATGGTCAACAGTATCAAAAACAGCTGACAGATCTAACAGAATTAGTAAGGTCGATCGACCCAGATCTAATTCATGGCGAAGGTTGTTGACCAAGGACACAAGTACAGTCTCAGTTCCATAACCCGGACGAAAGCTGAACTGTGAGGGATCCAGATAACTAGTGCGGTCTAGATGCCTCTGCAGCTACTGAGCCACAACCCCCTCAATAACCTTCCCTAAAAAGGGAAGGTTAGAGACCAGTAAATAACTGGCGAGGGAATCAACGTCAAGTGAAGGTTTTTTGAGCAGAAGCCGCACCACTGCCTCTTTGAGGCAGCCCGGCACTCTGCCCTCCCAAAGGGAGGCATTGATCACCCCCGCTAGCAACAGCCCACCAACTCCCGGCTGGTCTTAACCAGCCAGGATGGGAATGGGTCAGGGTCACAAAAGGTGGCCCTAACAGCCACAAGAACACCCCCCGCCTCCGTGGATGACGCCGTCTAGAATTGATCCCACAAAACCGGACAAGGTGGGACTTCCACAACCTCTGGTTCACCCATTGCAATAAGTGCAGCGTCAAAGTTGTGGTGAATCTGAATGATTTTCTCTGCAACATAATCAACAAACATGTCACAGCAAGCACTGGATGACTCCAGTTCCAGGCACAGGGAGGGAGGACTGACCAACACCCTCCCCACCTGTAAAAGCTCTGCTGGATGAGATTTTGCAGAAGTTATACAGGCAACAAAAAACTCCTTTTTTGCTGCCCTTACAGCTACAGCATAGGCACACAAACTGGTGCTATGCTGCAATCTGTCAGCTTCAGCACGTGAATGGCGCCACAGTCGCACTGACTGCCACCCTTCCTGCTTCAGCAACCTCAGACCCTCCGTAAGCCACAGAGACATGAGGAGCCATCGCCGAGGGATCGGACGCCTCAAAGCCATCCGGTCGATGGCCTCCATCAGTAAGGTGTTCACAGGAGGTAAATATCCATCCATGACAAGTACTTTGCTGACACCTCCCCCATCAACAAACCCCCCACCTCAAGGCCGGTGCAAAAAATAAAGTCCAAGGTATGTCCCCCATCATGTGTTGGGCCAGTGACAATTTGGGACAGGCCCATTGTCACCATGGAGGCCATGAACTTGTGCTCCGCGCCACCCAGACTGGCATCAGTGTGTATGTTGAAGTCCCCCAAGACTAATGTCATCGTGGAGCACAACACCACGTCCAATGCCAGCTCCATCAGAGCGAGTGGGGATGCTGCCATACAGGTAGGTGCATGGTATACTAGCAGCACCCCCAATCTGTCCCCTGCCAAATCAAACACAAGATAGAGACCCTCTACTCCTGATATGGCTTGCACCAGATACCTCATGACAGACCACGAATCCTTAAAATAAAGGCTAGACTGCCCTGCCCCTTGTCCCTCTGACCAAGGTTGATGATGCACAGAGTACCCAGCCGGAACAAGGTCAGCCAAAATAGGCCCAGACTCATTGTTCAGCCAGGTCTCCATAATGCACACAAGGTCGGTGTCATGGTCCAGGATTAACTTCTGGACTGTGATGGATTTATTAACCACTGACCTCGCATTTAGCAGCATCCGATTCAGGCCAGGGGTCCTCTGATCATGAACCACTTTGTCACCTGCTTGGGGGGAAGTGAGAGAGAGGCAACAAGCACCTGACCTGTCTAAAAATCCCCATCTCCCCCGCCCCATCACGATCCCAATGGCTGCGGTTTCCTCCCCAGTGGAAACTCCCCTCCTCACAGCCACTCCGCCCATGCAAGGAGGGAGATTCTCCCCCCTTTTAGTGCCTAAGCAGGAACTGTGCAACAGATACCTAGAAAGCACTGCAAATATAACAGTTTGAGGGGGTGGTGTGGGGTGGTGGGAAAACAGCACTGCTGCTATTCACAAGCAGAACCATGTAGACTAGTTCTCAGTAAACAATTAACTCATCTAATGTATCAATGGCCTTGATAGTAGGCAGATCTGAATGTATGCTGGTGCTTGTGATTTTATCACAGTCATAATATTTGGTGAGTAAAGCAAGGATGGGGAACCGTTTCCCTCCCAAGGGCCATTTTGAAAATGAGTACAAGCTCCGAGGGCTGCCCAGAAGGTGAGGGCAGGGTGCTTAGGAGGTGCACTCAGAAAGAGACTGGATCAGGTTCTGTGCCATGGATCTGTCCGCTGTTCTTGTGTGCATGCCCTGAGATCACTCTTTCAGTGCTTGGGGGAAAGAACTGCATCTAGTGGCCAGCTACAGGATCTGGGAAAGGGCCACATAAAAGCTACTCATGGACTGCATCGGGTCCCCAGACCTGAGGTTCTTCAGCCCTGCGTTAAAGTATCAACTTGTGTCATGCGGACATATAAATCTATGTTTCCCTGGAAAGGGGGGGAGGGGCTAGTTGTTATTATTGTAAGAGAAAAAGCATGAACATGTGATTCAAATATACTTTAATGGCTCAAATTCCTAATTGAAAAATATATCAATTTAAAATCTCATTTGTTTAAGTGAGAGGGAGAGATGGGCTACTCATGTTTTATATTAGAAGCTTCCAAAGTTTGCCATCAGTGGATGGGATCAGGATATAGGTTGACATTTGCTATACGTTTCACGCCTTTTTTGCTGACAGGGGTCACAGGATTATATTTGTCTCAAAATGGGATCACTCATGCAGAAATGTTGGGAACCGCTGTTTTAGTTCCTTGTGCAACTCCTCTTATAAGGTGCCTAATATTATTTATTTATATTTATTTATTTATTTTATAAATTTCTACCCCGCCCCTCCTGCCATGCAGCTCGCGGCGGCTTACAATATTAAAACATACAATAAAAATTTTTTTTTTAAAAAAAAACACCATATTAAAATATTAAACAGGGCAAAAAAAGATCAGTATAAATATAAATAGGTGGGGGAACTAAAACATTCCCCTACCCCTCCCTCCCAAAGGCCTGGGCGAACAGCCAGGTCTTACAACTACGCCGGAATGTTAATAG
>QEPC01013781.1:417997-438228 GCA_003113815.1 Sphenodon punctatus | reverse complement strand
CCAACAGCGGAGCGGCAGCAGCGGCGATGTCAGAGGAGCGCAGGGCACCCCCCCGCCGGCGGCAGAGCTCCGAGAGCCCCCCGCAGCAGCAAGGCGATCAGGTAAGTTCTTGATCCCCAGCAGGCTCCTGGGGCTAAAGAAGTTCCTGGTGGGATGTGTTGAGCTCATGTCTCCTGAGACCATTCCTTAGCCAACAAGCTCTGTGCTAATTAGGGGTGGGACTTTGTGAAAAATATCGGATACCGGTTTTACCGGATGTCAGATCTCAGATCATCAGATTAAAACTGGTATTACCTGTACCGGATTTTTTCCCATTGAAATCAATGGGAGAAAAAACAGAAATTACCTGTAATAAAGACAACATGTCTCTTGTAAAGATTCAATGACAGATTCACTTCTTTCCTTAACTGCTAACCACCAGACTACACTTTGCCCCAGAAGCCTCCAGTAGCCCCCACTAATACTTTTTTTCTTTAAAAATAGATGTTTTTTCCACAGCACTCAAGTCATCATTAAATCAATCAGAAATCAGATCACAGCAGCTGCCAGTGGAGGACACTCGCACAGTGGCACGAGACATCAGTCAAGCACGCAGTTTAGTTTGCAAGTGAGTGACGACTCTGACTCGATGACAAAATCCTGTGCAACCCCCAACAAAACCTATTGTGTCCCACTCCCTGGGATCCTCATGATGATCCACATATTTCCAGTGCCAACTTTTACAACCATACCTTACCAACAGTGACTGTTTAAATAAATATTTAATCATAGCCAAATCCATTACTACCCCTAAAATGACCCCCTATAGTAAATCACCCACAACCACACATTGGCAATGCCAACAGTTCCAGTGCCAACACAATGAACACAACACAGTGTCAATCAATCCCAAATGTAGTGATACCCACAAATAAGCCCTCTCTCTCCCCATTTGACCATAGCCCCAACCATGGGGACAGGCAGTGGATGGGACCCCCAGTAAGACGCTCTCCATCTCCCCTGAGGCAGGGCCTAAACCAGCGGCCCAGCAAGTGTAGTTCACGGAGTTGACATTGGAGGGAGGGACATTAACCCTGAGTACTAGGGATGGGACACTGGGCAGAATACCGGATTTACTGGTATCGGATCTACCCGGTATCAGATTTACTGATATTGGCATACCAGATTTTTAACATTGGCCACTTTACCGTTTTTTTAACATTGCGGCCATTGACTTCAATATAAAATAACCACAATGTAAAAAAAAACGGTAAAGCGGCTAATGTTAAAAATTTGATATGCAGATACCGGTAAATTTTGGATTATCTGATTAATCTGATACACCTGATTATTGGATGTTTCAGATTTATCCAATACCGATATTCCCACCCCTACTGAGTACTCCTTGCAGTTGTCTACTGGGGGGATAGAAGACGTTCTGTGGTCCCATGCCCTGTCTTTCCCCCATCCAGACCCCCAAAATAGATCATGTTGCTATCACCTACCTTTATTCTGAACCTCTGAATCCTCGATTGTTGTGCCCTCCTTGGCCACCTGTAGTCTTCCGAAGGTGTAGACTTCAGGACACAAGCCTTCCTTCAGGCTTGGAGAACTGGGAGGACTGAATTAGTTCCCAGTCCTGTGACAAGCTGAATCAGAAGAGATGAAAGGGAAGAGAAGGACAGAACAGAGGAGAAATAGGAGGGGAAAGGTGTTTGTTTTGGTGCACGAGAAGAGGAAGGGGAAGATGGGTTTCAGTGGGGAACAGGGGACTCCGTTGTTGTCATCTGCTGCAGCTCTCTCTTCTGCCCAGATTTTTCTACTTTCTGCAATATCCACAGGGAGAGTGCTGCGAGGCGTGTAATCCAACGAGTTCTCTGAGAAATTGGAGGGGAAAAGAAAAAAATGTGTGCTGTTTGAATTTGAGACAGATTTTTTAATTTTGCCCCCTTAACATTGACCTCCCTCCAAAGTAGAGGTACCACAGCTGCTGGCGTTGTGAGGCCTCAAGACATACAGGAACTTCATGAGATCCTTGGAAAGCTGACAGAACACTACAGAACTCTGAAGTCCCTCTAAGTCTGGAGGTGCAGTCGTGGGTCTTGAAGATGTTGCATTCCATGCTGATGTGTGGAAGAAGTCAATCCCACAGTGGACAATGGCTGGCTGTGGCTGGTGTTACGGAGGTGCCTTCCTCCAGATGCAATGTGTCCTCAGATTTTAGTCGGGCTCTGGCACATCACTCAACTAAAACCTGGGGACAGAACTGTGTCTGGAGGTGAAGTGGTGGTGGTGGGGGTGTCAGGTGCTGGAGGAGAGCGTTCCACCCTCCCAGTGCCCTCTGTACCTCTTCTTGGTGGCGGTAGCGGTCCCAGTTTTGCTTTGAGCCAATGTGGGCTGGATGATGAGCAGACTTGCCCCTTGTGATTGTGAGGGAGATGGGGTGCCCCCACTGTCCTGTGCATGGGCCACTTGGCCCACTCCTGTTGTTAACTGATGGAACTCCTGGCCACTTGGTACAAATCTGTTGGACCAAGTGGCTGGGAGTTCCTGGGGATAACAAAGGATGGGAGAGACTGATGCTGGCTTGGCCCTGGGCAGGGCTTAACCCAAGAGCTACGTAGCCTACAAGTCCAATTCTCGTAGCTGTTGGGTTATAGAATGCCCTCCTGTCACTGCCTTTCCCTTACTCAGTCCTATCTGTGCTGCAAAATAGAAAAAACCACGTTACCATCCCCCACCTTTAACCTGGTCTTCCTCAACTAGACCCCATTGTTTCTGTAGCCCAGCATGAAAAGAATAGATCATGTTGCCATCGCCTACCTTTATCCTGAACCTCTGAATCCTCGATTTTCATGCCCTCCTTGGCCACCTATAGTCTTCCGAAGGTGTAGGCTTCAGAACACAAGCCTTCCTTCAGGCTTGGAGAACTGGGAGGACTGAGTTAGCTCCCAGTCCTGCGACAAGCCGAATCAGAAGAGATGAAACGGACAAGAAGGACAGGACAGAGGGGAAAAGTGTTTGTTTTGGTGCACAAGAAGAGGAAGGGGAGGATGGGTTTCAGTGGGGAACAGGAGAAAAGGGACCCCATTGTTGTCATCTGCTGCAGCTCTCTCTTCTGCCCGGCTTTTTCTACTTTCTGCAATGTCCACAGGGAGAGCGATGCGAGGTGTGGAATCGGATGAGATCTCGGAGGGGAAAAGAAAACAAAAACAGCAAGTTAGGTGTTACTGTTGCTGAGAAGCTTGTATTTCATTTTGGACACAGAGAATTAAGATCTAATTATTTAGCCCCTTTTTGGGTCTGTCCCCAAAGTGGAGGTTCCAGACCCTCCCAATCCCCATGCCATCACTTACCTAATGTTATCTGACTGGAGCACTCTTTGTTTCATGATCTCTTCTGGAATGCCTGTAGTTTTCCATGGTCTAGGCTCCAGACACAGAGGGTCTAGTGACTTCAGGCGGCTCAGCACAAACACCCACTAAAGTAAAAAAAACACCAATGTGTTGTGAAGCGCAGTGGTGGGGGGTGGCTGACAGTAAAATATTGCATTCTTCTGTTGCCATTGAGGTCCAGGACCTTTGCTGTGATCATTCTTCACTTCAGTTCTGGAGGCCTCCAAAAACAGTAGGATATCAAGCCACAGTAGACCAGATGAAGTCCCACTGTGTCTGGAGGTACAGTGGGGGAAGGGATATTGCAGTCCATTGCAGATGAGGTCCCACAGATGGGGTTCTGGCGGCTTCTAGACAGACCCAGAAGGACTACAGGCTGATGTATTATTTTTATTGCAGAAAATACGAGCCTGCAGTCCCATCATGTCTGGAGGTGCAGTGGTGGTGCGAACCCATCAGACAGGGCCGGCCCCAGGCATGTGCCACATGTGTGGCCGCACATGGCCCCGCAGCCAGCTGGGGCTCCGCACTTGCCTGGCTGGGCAGCAGGCTGTAGCCAGCTTCTCCCCAAAAAAGTGATTTTTTCCTCCCCTCCCTGGCTCCAGACCCCATCCCTCACCTGCCTCTGCCTTCTAGCAGTGCTGCAGCGGCAGCAGCAGCGGGGCCACTGGATCGGGCTGGGAGATAAGGCTGTTTACAAACAGCTCCTCCCCACATGCTGATCAGAAGGTTGCTACCTTGTAAAGAAGGTTCTTCGAGCCAAACATTCTCACAACGAGTGTGCATGCTCACCCTGTTCAAATAATAGACCACATGATGGTCTTGAGCTCCTCTGGTATAAAAAGAACCCTCCCCCTCTGAATGACAGTGCCTTTCAACCCTTTCTAGAAATATAAGAAAAAAATTCCATGAGGGGCTGGAAGGGTGGGTGTTGTGAGAATGTTTGGAGCCATTTCAAAGAACCTTGTTTGCAAGATAGCAACCTTCTGTTCTTCTTCGAGTGGCTCCTCATGATATTTTTACATGGCTCCGCCGGGTGGGGAGTCCGTGGGCACACCAGTGCATGGATGGGGCATGCACACAGCTTCACACACATCCCCACTCACCCACCACTCATCCACATCCACATAGTAACCACCATTTCCCCCGTGCGGGGGGGTGAGTGGGGATGCATGTTAGGTGAGCGCGCACGCACCCCCACTCAACATGGGCATGTGCACCACGTCATTCACATGAGGTTGCCCCACCCATGAACACACAGAAATCTGCCTGTTTACGGCTAGGAGGAGAGACCCGTGTAAAAAGGGCCACGCTCTCACAACTGTCTTACTTATACTATCTTAGGTAGGAATTTAGGATGTAAAACAATATCTATTCTGTCTTGGAAAATAAATCTGCAAATATGGTTCTGAGATTATTATGGCTGCTATTTCACTAACTCTTCTTAATGAAGTTATTGCTAACAGGAATACTGTCTTTAAACCCGCACCCCATAACCAGTTAGTTTGCACCCCCATATAATCAATTCACGCTTCCCCATGGGCACAAATTAAATGGTTATGGGTGGGGGCAGCGTGAATAGATTATATGGGGCAGGGGCAGAAATGAACTGGTTATGGGGTGGGGGCAGCATTAACTGATTATGGGGGCATAACTGAACTGGTTATATGTCTCTTTTCATGGCATAATGCACTTAATAAGCTAGCTGCATTTTGGGAGTCTTGTGTGTGTGATAGCACACCTAGCTACAGGGGCGGGGGAAATCACCTTGGGGTGGGAGGAACTAGATACAGGGGTGGGAACTACCTAGGGGTGGAGGGAACTAGCTACAAGGGTGGGAACTACCTAGGGGTGGGGGAAACTAGCTATGGGGGGGAAACTACCTTGGGGTGGGGGGAAGCTACCTTGAGGTTTAGGGAACTAGCTACAGGGGGGACTACCTTGGGGTGGGAGGAACTAGCTACAGGGGTGGAAACTACCTTGGGGTGGGAGGAACTAGCTACAGGGGTGGAAAACTACCATGGGATGGGAGGAACTAGCTACAGGGGTGGGAACTACCTAAGGGTGTGGGGAACTAGCTACGGAGGGAGACTACCTTGCGGTGGGGGGGAACTAGCTACGGGGTGCGAATGGGAACTACCTAGGGTGGGTGGAAACAAACTAGTTACTGGAGCAGAAACTAGTCTACCTAGGGGTGCGGGTGAAGGGTGTGCGGCTAGTGGTGCAGGACTAGAGGTGTGGGATGCAGGGCTAGAGGTGCGGGGGAAGGGTGTGGGGCTAGGGGTGCGGGGTGCGGAAACTAATCTACCTAGGGGTACGGGTGAAGGGTGTGGGGCTAGGGGTGTGGGGCTAGAGGTGTGGGGTGCAGGGCTAGACGTGTGAGGGAAGGGTGCGGGGTGCGAGGCTAGAGGTGTGGGGCTAGGGGTGCGGGGCTAGAGGTGTGGAGTGTGGGGATAGAGGTGTCTGGATCGGTGTGGTATGGGGTAAACAGGTGTCACTTACCCAACCGGCTACTTGTGCGTCACATCTGACACATCGCCAACAATCAGTCAGCAAAAGGCACTCCTGTGGCTTGGGTTTTAAAAAGAAAAGAAAAAAATTAATTTTAATAAGTAACTGACATGTGGAATTTACACAGAAGACAGTGGCATGGAGTTCCCCAGGTTAACGGGGCAATTCTGGCCTACATGGACAACCCCCCACCCCCCAAAACTATCTAGCCTTGGGTGGGGGGACACCCACACCAGGACATGACCCCACAAGAAGCACCCAAGGCAGTACCAAAGCACCCCCTGAAACAACAATACAATCTCTTTTTTTAAAAGCCTGTACCAAGACATGACCCCATCTAGCCTTGGGGCACCCCACACCAGGACATGACCCTGGCGACAAGCAAGCTAATCACATCATTGCAGGAGAGTGGCATGGAGTTCCCCAGGTTAATGGAGCAGTTCTGGCCTACTCAGACAACCCCCAACCCCCCAAAACCATCTAGCCAGGGGGGGCACCCACACCAGAACATGACCCGACGAGAAGCACCCAAGGAAGTACCAAAGCACCCCCTAAAACAACAATACAATCACTTTTTTAAAAAACTGCACCAGGACATGACCCCATCTAGCCTTGGGGCACCCCACACCCACCCACACCAGGACATGACCCCGGCGACAAGCAAGCCAGTCACACTGCTGCAGGACAGTGGCATGGAGTTCCCCAGGTTAATGGGGGCAGTTCTGACCTACTGGGACAACCCCCCCACCCTCCAAAACCAGCTATCCTGGGGGGACACCCACACCAGGACATGACCCCGGCGACAAGCAAGCCAATCACAGCACTGCAGGACAGTGGCATGGAGTTCCCCAGGTTAATGGGGCAGTTCTGGCCTACTGGGACAACCCCCTGTGGCAAAATGCCACTGGCCTTGACAAGAACACTTGCCTCAAACTGAGTCAGGCTTAACCGAGTGCTAGGCCTCTAAACAAGCACATGTTTAGGGCCCCCACATTCCTGAAATTCCTCAGGAAAATCCTAAGGCCAGCAGGAGGCAGAAACCTGATTGGCTTGGACTGGCTCTGTACCTGAGCCAGGTGACTCTCCTGAATGAATCATAGGGAGAGGGAAGGGAACTTTTAAAAGTTTACGCCACAGGCTTTGGCTTCTCTCTCTCTGGGGCTCACTCTGGCACACATGGACTGGATGGCTTGGCGGTGAACTCTGTAACTCTGACCTTGCCAGGACAAGAACCTTGACCCCATAGGAAAAAATCACCTATGGAGACCAGACCAGAACCTACCCTGCTTGAGTACTTGCTAGTCTGCCTGCTACTTCAGATACAGTTGTAGAGAGGCGCGTTCCAAATGGGCTACCATGCCCAATAGACTGACTCGCATTGCTTAAAGGGTTTATCACCTCTTGGTTCTTAGTGTAAACCTTGCTTTTATTCCTTTTTGTATGCACCAGTAAACTCTAAGCGTTGTTTTTACTCTACTGAGTGTGTGTGTGTTTGTGTTATCGGCTGACCATTAAACATCTCCTTTGGCTAGGTAGCCAGACCAAACTACTAAAGAGGGGGAAACTCCCTATTTGGCTAGAAGCCAACAGCTTTGGGACCAAGGGAAGCCTTCGTTGGGTGACTCGGGTTTGGCCTCCAAGACAGGGGAGGAAATCCCGGGGAAAGAGTGCCAGGAAGGGGGAGTGCTCTTGGGAAGCTGTGAGGCTTATACCTTTTGGGATTCACATTTCCTGAGTGGTGTGAATGTCCTCTGGGATACACTCAGGTGGTGGCAGTGGAATATCAAGAGTTTTGGGGGGTTTGCCAGCTGTGGGGACTACAGAGATTTGGAGAAACACAGTGAGGTGGGTTGCTCAGCTGTATAGCACCCCCTGCTGGTGTTTAGCCACCCCCCCACCTCCCAAAACCATCTAGCCTTGGGGAAGCACCCACAACAGGGCATGACCCAACAAGAAGCACCCAAGGCAGTACCAAAGCACCCCCTGAAACACATCCAAAGGGGCATAGCCTTTGGCTGTACCCTTCGGCAGAGCCCTGAGGTGGAGGGGGTATTGTGCGGAAAGAATAGGCTGATATTATTGTTAAAACTGTAAAGGATATCTTCCCCCCCGGTGAGGGAGGGGTGGAGAAGAGGATGGATTACTTGCCCTGGTGGCAGCAGGAGTGGTAAGGAAAGGTGGATTGTTTTCTTGGTGAGAGCAGGGAACACTCTAAGTGATGGAGCTTTGTGAAGGAGGGTTTATTAATATGTATTTGAATGTATTCAGCTGTTGTCATACCGGAAGGATGGGCTATTATCATATGGGGAAGATGGTAAAGTTGGGAAGGGATATGATGCTGTGTGACTATTTTGTGTTAGGATTAATATAATAATTGTTGATGATGGGAGAGACCGATGATATATTGTTGTCTTATGATAGGATTAATTGTAAATGATGGAAGGGATTATGATGTACAGTCGTTTTATGTCATGATTGATATAGATTCTTGTTAATGGTGGGAGGGGTTGATGATACTGTTAGGAGGACTTAGTTATTGAAATGTGATTTGCTTTGGGTGTATTGTGCACCATTTTTTGTATATTGTATACTATGAATTTGTAAGCTGCCTCGAGCTGCCCTAGGCAGGATAGTGTGGGGTATAAAATTAAATATGATGATGAACAATACAACCTCTTTTTAGAAAGCCTGCTCCTCAAGAAGATGTCACAAACTCCAGTCAAAACTCTCAGGGCACCCCCAATTCCCCACAAACACATATTGCATAACATAACCATTCCCTCATGGCACACGCAGGCACACAGACCTCACACCTACAGCAGCACAGTCAACTTGCAAGCATTGCAAGGTTTGGCTTAGGCAAGGGCTGCAATGCTTAGGCAAGGGCACCCCCACACTAAAATAAAATTGCCCCCCCCCTCAAAAGCAAGCAGGCCACACTGAAACAACAGCCTTGGGGCAACCCCCAACCCCAGCCACACACAAAAATAAATTTAACACACACCCAAAAAAATCAAACAGGCCAATCAAAACCACTGCCTTGGGGCACCCCCCACCCCCAGACATCAGATGGCACATGATGGCACACAACCCCACTATGGAGGAGCCAGCCACATTCCCCCCTCCCTCATTGGCAGAGCTTCAAAGCCTCCTCCTGCATGCTCCAACATGGCCTGGCCTCATGGCCTGCAGTCCCCCACCCATGGGACCCCAAGACACTAGGCCCCCCGTCCATTATTTTAGTTTCCTTCCCTTGCTAAGAGGCACCAGGGGGTCCTGTAATTAATCGCATAAAGCCCCAAAGAACCCATCACTTACCAACAGTTGCACGCACGCACGCCTCCAGAAGTCTGTGACAGTCCTTCCAGATACCAAAACAGCTGTAGAATGGCTTCCAAGCCCAAGGTCCAGAAGGAAGAGAAAAGAAAAACTACATTACTATTGGCCAGTACAGCCAAGTGCCCACCCCCTACTCACATCTCTACACCCTGTAAAAATCTTAGGGACTCTTCAGGATTTGGTGCCTTTTTTGAATTCAAAAAAGGCAACCAATCAAAGGCAGGGTAAAAAAAAGCACCAAATGTAACAACTTACTTACCACAGGGAGGGGGCAGGGATGGACTCAACTCAAGTGGAACACAAAAAAGCTGCACCACTGCCCAAGCCCAAGAAAATCATTTTTTTAAAAACCAAGATCCGAGGCCAATACAAAAAAACAGTGCAGTCAGTTTTATTGGATCTCGGTTTTAAATCTGGTACGGCCAAATACTGGCAATATCAGATCTTGGGAGAACTGGAATTCCCACCCCTAGTGCTAATGGTAACAATTGGGAATGCCTCCACCTGGAAGTTACCAGGATTGCCCAGGTAGTTCCCCTTAGTGCATCTAGGTAATCTGCCTTACTTAGGGAAAGTGACCTGAGAAGGCTGTGGCTATGCAGCTGCAGAGGCACCTGGACTCCAACTATCGGGGAAATTCCAGTCTGTGTTTTGGCCTTCCCATAGAGTGGAGACTGCAATTTTTAGGGAGATAAATGATCTGCTTCTGATTTTAGATCAAGGTTAGCTGCCCATTTTGGTCATGCTGGATGTTACAGCAGCATTCAATATGATTGACCAGGGGGTTGCTGCTTCAGCAACTGATGGATGTCACTGGTGTGACAGGAGCTGCCTGTTGGTGGTTTCAGAGTGACTTACCTGGTAGAGCAGGTATGTCAGTGATGATGGATGGAGGGATGAATGAATTGCAGCATTCCTCTAGGTTCTATTCTTTTGCCCATGTTGTTCAGTGTATACATGCAACCCGTTGGGGATGTTATGACCAAGCACAGGGTTGAGTATCATCAGTACCCTGATGATACACAGCTGTATATCTCTTCTGTGAACTCTGCCAAGTCAGCCTCTGTCTTGAAGGAATGCTTGAATGATATAGGCAGCTGGATGCATCAGAGCTATCTCCTGCTCAATCTGGGAAAGATCGAGGTGATGTTGGTTGGGAGGGTAAACCGATATGAAGATGCCCTTGCATTCTTCAGTCCCCTGCATGTGTATGGGGCCCGAGTAAAAGCAGTGGGCCATGTAAAGAATGGTGTGGAGATGTTTCTTTCAGCTATGTAATTTGTGTAAACGACACCCTTATTTATTCCAGGCTGACCTTGCACAGTGACCCATGCCCTGTGACCATGTGGCTTGATTTTTGTAACTACCTCATTCATGGACTGCCAGTGGTGCTTATCCATCTCATGCAGCTTGTTCAAAATGTGGCAGTGTGGCTGCTTACTAGTTTAGGCAGCCGTGCCCATGTTCACCGGCCCTGTGTTCTCTGCATTGGCTGCCTGTAGAGTGACGGATTGAGTTTAAGGTTGCACTGCTGGTTTTCAAGGCTGTGAATGGTATAGGACCTGGCCATGTCTGAGACCTACTCCTGGAGCCTCACAATGATGGGTGTCTGTGCTCAGAAACCACCTGCTGTTTGGGGATCCCGCCATTGTCTCTCATGTGGGCAGGCAGTCAGACTTTTGCTGTGGTGGGCCCCTCAGTGTGGAACTCCCTCCCTCCAGATGTTTGTTTTAGTTCCTCCCTCCTTACCTTTAAAAAGCACCTGAAAATGAATTAATTCTCTAGGTTCTTTTAGGATCTACTGCCAGTTTCCCTTAATGTAGTTTGTCTTTTATCTTTTCTTCCCCTTTTAAATTGTTTTAAATTGATTTTATATTGTTTTATATTTTTATTACTATAAAGTGCTCAGAGTGCCATTTTAAAGACAGAAGAGATCTATACAATAATTGTTATTATTGTATAATAATAATAATAATAATAATAATAAATTAATAATAATGATGAAATAATACATCTATCTGTTCATAACAAAAAGTACATTTACTGAAATAACCAAGCACTTTCCCATTACAATCCAGGCAGTTCAACATGCAGTTAAATCCAGGGACTGTTCTTGAATGGTTCCATTCTTTCCTGGCTGGGAGAACCCAGCGTGTGGTGCTGGGGGAGTTTTCATCTTCCCCCCGGGGGCTCATGTGTGGGGTTCTGCAGGGTTCCATTCTGTCCCCTCTCTTCTTCAATGTGTATATGCAGCCTTTGGGGGAGATTGTCAGGGAGTTTGGGGTGAGGTGTCATCAATATGCTGATGACACCCAGCTATATCTCTCATTTTCATCTGACTCAGGCCTGACAGTCTCGGTGCTTACCCGGTGTTTGTCAGCTGTGGAGGATTGGATGAGGGTAAGCTGCCTGAAATTAAATCCTGACAAGATGGAGGTGATGGTTGTGGGGAAAGCTGAGGGAGTGATGGCCCCCATCATTGATGGGGTCCATCTTCCCCTGGTTTCTCAGGTCCGGAGTCTGGGGTTGCTCTTGGACCTGCAGCTCCACCTGGATGCCCAGGTGGTGGCTGTGGTGAAGGGGACATTTTGCCAGTTACATCTGGTGCATGGGCTTAGGCCATATGTCTCACACTCTGGTCTGACCACAATCATCCAAGCTTTTATTACCTTGAGACTGGACTACTGTAATGCACTCTACGTGGGGCGGGCTAACCTTGGTGCTGGTCTGGAAGCTGCAACTGGTGCAGAATGGTGCGTCTCTTGAATGGGATGGGCTGACGCGAGCACATTACACAGGTGCTTCGCTCTCTGCACTGGACCCAATTCAAGGTGTTGGTGTTGACCTTTAAGGCCCTAAATGGCTTGGGCCTCACCTATCTGCAGAACCTCCTCACCCTCCGGGTCCTGGATCAGTCCCTGCGGTCGGTCGGGGGTGCCCTCCTTGTCGTCCCCTGGGTTTCCTGGTTGTCTACCATGAGGAGGGTGTTCTCGGTGGCTGCACTGCAGCTATGGAACTCCCTACCATTGGAGGTCCGCTTGATTACCAACCTCCCCTCTTTCCGCAGACAATGTAAGACCTAGCTGTTCCGCCGGGCCTTTATCAAGGAGATGGGGTGGGTGGGTATGGGTTTTTTTAGGCTGTTTTAATTTTAGTTTTATTATTGTGTATTTTTAATATGTTTTTTAAATGTTGTTAGCCACCCCGAGATGCCTGAGGCAAGAGGGGGTGGCATATAAGTTTTAATATAAATAAATTAATTTAATTAAATAAACATATCTAGGGTGGGTTACTATACCTCCCCTTTAAAAGAGGATGCTTATGAAAAAGGCATGGTACGGGGCTGCATTGGTTTCAGTGCAGCCCTGCAACATGTATGTTTCGTAAGCATGTACTTTTAAAGGGGAGGTATGGTAACCCTAAACATATCCCTCCCTGGAGTGTGCTCTCATTTCAGTTTTAAACAATCCTGAAGCCTTCTTGCAGTGACACACCTGATGAGCAGGATTTCTCTTTAGCTTTTCTGAAATCCCCAGTTTCCATTGACACTCCAGCCCCCTGTGATTAAACAGCCCCCTTAATTCAATTCAATTCAATTTGTTTATTAGGCTCAAGCTTCCGCCATGGCCAACACAAAAATAACGACAAAATACGAAATACAACAATACACAAGCACAATCTCACAAATTGCCAAAACACATAACCCATTTGTTACATCCTCCATACTCACACAACATACACCAAAAGGGCCAAAAAGAAGTCACGACTTAACAAATTTACCAATAAAATTGGACCCGTACATCAAAATAATTATACACAAAAATTTAACTAATACAAACACAGCATCTATTTGTACACTTTGTAGGTACATATGCCCTATTCAAGATCTTACTATACGTTCTGTGGCGGCTTACCCTTCCCGGGGATTATGATACCAGCGCTTGTCCCCTGGCAGGACTGCCCCTGCACATATGCAGAGTGCCCACAATTATTCCCATGGCTTGCCCTTCACGGGGGTTGTGGTATCATCCCCTGGCTAAACTTTTCCCTGGATATATCAAGGTTTAGTATCCCTAGTCCATCTTGTGCTAGTAAGCAACCGTGTAACCCAGTAACTTAAGACCTACTACTTTTACTAGGCACTAAACAGTAACTTGTCGGTCTATAAAGCTTCCTTCCGAGCTCTTGCTGCTAGAAGAGCAAAAGAGGCTACAGCATTAACAGCCCCCTTAATAGAAGCCTGGCTGAATTTTTGGCATTGTCCAAGGCAAGGGGCATTACACTGAGCCTACCCAATCTATATGAGAGACACAGGATATCTGGAGTTACACACACTGGGATGTGACGGTGGCTGCTGTGGAATGTGACTGCCCCGCTATTACAGGATATAAGGGACCTGTAGAAAGGTAAAAAGGAGAGGTGCCTCTCTTAGGAACTGCTTGGTAACAGACTGTCAAACTGGGGCATGCCCAGTGCAGTTCCAGAACTCCTCTGGCGACCAAGTGCTGGAGCATGCCCAGTGAGGCCCCGCCTGGGACCAAGCATAAGTCATAACCAATTGGCTGGGAGTACGCCCAGTGAGACATTGGCCACTGAGTGTGCTCCAGCTACTATTTAAGCCCTAAGCTCAGTTGAGCTAGGGGGGGAGCTTGGGGGAAGGAGCTTGCTACTTGGGAGCCTCTCCCCTCTAGACTAGCCTGTCTGGACTTCCTAGTAGCTAGGCCCAGAAACTCTGCTGGACCTTCTGGTCTATCCAGGACACTAGGCCACGCCCAGCCAGAGCCCAAGTTCTTAACCCTTTAGCCAGGCCCTAAGCCTAACAGGGATGCTACAGTCGGAGTAGGCCTTGGCTGTAAGGGGTGGTTGGAGGCCAAGGCTGGGAGACCCTAACAGGCTCCCATGTAGCACAGCCCCACACTTTAGGGGCTAGCCTAAGGTAACCAGGGGGAAATAGCTAATTCCCCAGTGTTCTCTCCCCCGCCCTGGCTCAGGAGAGACACACACACACACACCCCGCTTACACACAGTTCTTCTGGAGTCATGGAATACGGTTCCTAGTGTCCTAAAAAGGCTTTGGGGGAACACTCAGCTCTTTGGGGGTAATATATTCACAATTCCTAACAGGAATTACTTCCTCCTACAGCACAGGCAGTCCAGGCTGTAATGTATACTATGAATGGCAGCCAACACTTATCGTGGTAGGCCCCTTGCACAGCCAGGTAGTCTTGTCAGAGTAGATCCCAATACAAGTCCTAAGGTGAGCTGGGCCCCTTCACAAAAGGTGGAGAATTCCTTGGCCCTGTGGGCTTGTCGATCACTGGGACAAAGGTTCCATACACTTACTTCCACTCCCATAGCCCTAGGTAGAATGGAGTCTCTAGAGAGAGTATGGTTCACAAGATGGAGGATCTCAAGCTTACTCCTCTTCCATAAGGATGCTCCCCCATTTCATTCTGGGAGTTGTAGTTGTGGTGGTGGCTAATACATCTGCTTCAATTGGGAATATTTGTAGTCCAAAGAGGTCTTCCCAGAACACATGCAACACTATTCATACGTCCGTGAGATTCTGAGGGAGAATTGACTTTTTAGAGAGTGTCGTTGTTTGAAATGGGTAATACTGTTCACAGAGCTAATAGACTTCAAGCCAAACAAGAACTTGGATTACACTGACTATTTTTAGCTTTTTTCCTTCATATGATGAGTTAAAAACAGTTTATTGAAGTGGGATCCAGAGCAGGAACAAATGTCTTTTATATTAAAACTATGGTTGAAGTGAGTATTTTATTCAGATTTTTTATCCTACCCTATAGGCTCAGGGTGGCTTACAATTCTCTGACTTTTAACTGTAACATTAACAACTAACTTAACTCTTAATCCTCACAACAACCCTGTGAGGTAGGTTAGGTTGAGAGATCTGTGACTGGCCCACGGTTACCCAGTGAGTTCATGGCTAAGGTGAGACTTGAACTGGGGGACTTCCTCTACCTCCTGGTCCAAGTACTGAACTCTAGTGATGTACGAACGCGGTTCAGATGTTCGGAGTTTGGCCCAAACTCAGCCAGTTCAGACACCTGAACTGGGTGCCTGAGCCGAACGCAGAAACCCCCAAACAGTTCAGGCACATTCGGCTGCATTCGTGCGGGAAAAATGTGTCTGGTAGGCCCAGTGGGGGGGGGTAGCTGAGGAGCAGACTTCCTGGCCCCAGGGGTGGAGAGAGGCTTGGACTAGTAGGCAGCCTGCCCAATCACCATCTTTCTTTTCCTTAGACCACTGGCTTGGTAGTCTGCGATTGGTCACGGGCTAGACTGCACAGAGCCAATGGGGCTTGTGGTAAGGCAGGCGCAGCAAGTAACAAAAGTAATTGCCCTCCCCCCCCTTCCAATTTGTTCTGAGCTAGTCACTGATCCTGTCAGCAGGCGTTTTCAGAACTCTCCCTCTCCCAGCAGTTTGTGTTCCTCCCAATCCATTGCCATCCTCCTCCTAATTCATCCTTTCCACACATTTACCTCATAGTCTCATTTATTTAGATTAGATTAGATAGATTTAATTCTGCCTGCCTTCTGCTCATGTCAAAGTGCCTGTCTTCCCGCCCTGTGGGCAAAGCTCGAACCCTGCCTCAACCTGCCTTCCCTACTGCATCTCATACCATGATGCCTGTCTGCCCACCCTGGTTGCCAAGCTCGAGCCCTGCCTCAGCCTGCCTTGTGATGCTCATGCCAAAGTGCCTGTCTTCCTGCCCTGTGGGCAAAGCTCGAACCCTGCCTCAGCCTGCCTTCTACTCATGACAAAGTGCCTATCTTCCCGCCCTGTGGGCAAAGCTCAAACCCTGCCTCAGCCTGCCTTCCTAGCCTTCACGTGGCACTAGGGGTGTGGTTCGGTGTCACCTCCTGCCAGCTTCCTCCACTGCCACGCAGGGCACTGGAAGGCCTGCAATCCAGGAGGCTGTGGCTGTCTCTGCTGTGGCTGCAGGAGCAGGTGCAGGAGCTTCAGGGTCAGATGTTCATCATGGGCCACCAATATCCCCCATTATTCATGTGATCCCCAGCAGTCCAGGGCTGATGGATCCCACCCCAGCTGCTAGAGCCAGGGCCCGATCCCCGGGCAATGGCAGCAGGAAGAGGAGCAGAAGTAGCAGTAGAAACATCAGCAGCCAGTTGAGGCCCAGAAGCATCAGTGCACCATGGAGAAGCTGGGGTGGGGGCAGCAGCCAAGTCCATCGGCAGCTGCAGGACATGGAGGGTGGCGCAAGTTGGGGGAAATGATTGCACTCGATGGGCAGCCCTTCTCTGTGGTTGAGGACATGGGGTTTAGGTGCCTGATTGGGTTCCTGGGCCCCCGGTTTAAGCTGCCCTCGCGCACCACCCTGAGTCAGCCTGCCACCGATGCCTGGCAGTCTACAATGCCCAGCCAAGTAGGGGTGCCAGCCACCAAGCCCTGGCCGGGCCTCTGCTGCTGCTCCGCTGATGCCTGGCAGCTGCAATGCCCGGCCAAGTAGGGGTCCCAGCCACCAAGTCCTGGCCAGGCCTTTGCCACTGCTCTGCTGATGCCTGGGAGCCTGCAATGCCCGTCCAAGTAGGGGTGCCAGGCCAGCCACCAAGCCCCAAGCCTTCCTGGCCTCTGCTGCTGCTGCCGCCGCCGCCACCGCCGCCACTGGGTCTCAGATGGCCAGCCATGCCCCCATGGGTACTCCCAGGGGCCGAGCCTGCCTGCCCAGCCAACCCGGGATGTCAAGTCCCAATCCTTCCTGGTTGCTGCTGCTGCTGTGTCTCCGACAGCCTGCCATGCCCCCGCAGGCACCCCTGGAGCACCTGAAGCCTCCAGGAGGCCAAATTTTCTGAACGTTCGGGGGGGGCTGAACTCCACGGGACCAAACCCACGAACCCAAACTACGTTTTCGGGCTGAATGGCTGAACATCCGAACCCCGTTCTGTTCGCACATCCCTACTGAACTCTTTACCACTACACCACACTGGATCTCAGTGTGAATACTGAACTTGATAAATTTGGGGCATTAGTAAGTGAATACAAAGCAGTATTCCTTTCCAGTTTCATTTGCAGCTCTGAATATTTGTTTTGGTGGTTTCATGTTTGTTTGGTGTTTTGTAGTCCTTTAATTGTATTTTCATATTCAGTACTTTGCACAATTTTACTATACTGTTAGCCTTAAGGTTGTTCAGCTGGAAGCAAGCAGCTTGGACCCAGGATAGGAACTTGAGGAAATGGCCAAGAAATTGGACACCCCTAGTGTATAGAATACTATTAGTACTAGAGACAGTGTGTGGTCCCCACTGTAAGAGAAGTCCTGCATTTGCACACTTTATATATAGATTAGTGGGGCGGAGGCTTTTCCTTGGTGAGGGGGGGTTACCTCTGGGGGTAGTGCAATGTATCCTCAGGGGAGGGAGGGGGTCTCCCCCAATAGCCTGGGGGAGAGGAGCGGGGGGGCGGGGTGTTCGCTATAGAGGTCATTGGTGTTTGATTTAGTCAGAGGCAGTATGGGATTGCTGCTGGTATCATGTGCACCTACCTGTCTGGCAGCATCCCTAAGGCTCTAGCTGAGCTGGTTTCAGAAGTGGTCTTGAGGTCCCTGAGGACAGTGGTTCTGGGGAACTTCAATATGCATGCCGACACCAGTCTTTTTGGTTCGGAACATGAGTTCATGACAATTATGAGCATGTTTCAAGTGGTGAGTGGCCCGACACTCTGGTCACACTCTGTATTTGGTTTTCTACACTGGCCTAGAGGCAGGGAATTCTTTATGTGGGGGATGTGGTGAGAT
The DNA here is from genome assembly GCA_003113815.1 of Sphenodon punctatus. Classification (NCBI taxonomy): domain Eukaryota; kingdom Metazoa; phylum Chordata; class Lepidosauria; order Sphenodontia; family Sphenodontidae; genus Sphenodon; species Sphenodon punctatus. The sequence continues at coordinate 420,225 of QEPC01013781.1, read as the reverse complement.
TGCCATTGTCATGGACAGATCATTATTTCCTTCAAACCTGGCTCCTGGTGCATGTCTGGCCCCAGAAAGGTGCAGTACCAGTTTGGTTGGTTCACCCTCAGAGAGTTATGGAACCGGATCGGCTCCAGAATGCTCTGGGAGAGATACCCTCTGATCTCAATCCCCACCTGCTGAATGACCACATTGCTTTTTGGAACACTTGGCTATCTGGGGCCATTGACCAAGCAGCTCCCAGGCATCCACTCCCTGAGCATTGGAGCCCCAGGTCCCCATGGTTTACAAAGGGCCTGCATCAACTAAGCGAGAAGAGAGGTAGTTAGAGCAACAGTGGTGTCACACTCCTGCTGAAGACGACAGATTGTGGCACAGAGCTAGTTTGAAAGCCTATGCGGTGGCAATGCGGGCAGCAAAGAAGGGGTTCTTTGCCGCCATAATAGCGTCCTCAAAATCTCACCCTGTGGAGCTCTTCCAGGTGGTAAAGGGACTGGTTAGTCCAGCCTCTCTCCACCTGGAAATGAAAATTTCCCAGGCCCGCTGTGATAGGATTATTGATTTTTTTCATTGATAAAATCTCTCGCATTCACCATGACTTCACCGCTGCATTTTATACAGTGGGGGAACCAGAGGTTATGAATTCCATGACTTGTCCTGTTTTGTGGGATCAATTTCGGTTGGTGACCCCTGCCGATGCAGGGGCTGTCCTGGGGGATGATAGGGTGACAACTTGTGAATTAGATCCTTGCCCTACCTGGTTGGTTAAGGCCACCAGGGAGACAATAGGTCCAGTGCTGACGCGTGGTCAATGCCTCCCTTTGGGAGGGCAGGGTCCCTTAAGGAGAACGTGGTGCGACCCTTGCTAAAAAAAAATCACTTGACACTGACGCCTTTGCCAGTCATTGACCTGTCTCTAACCTTCCCTTTTTAGGGAAGGTTATTGAATGGGTAGTGGCCCGACAGCTTCAGGGTCATCTCAACCAGGTTGGTTTTCTGGACCCCTCGCAGTACAGCTTTTGTCTAGGGTATGGCACCAAGACTACGCTTGTAGACTTAGTTGACGACCTGTCAATCGACCCTTCTGGTCCTGTTGGACCTATCAGTTGCTTTTTATACCATTGATCATGAGATGTTGGAGACTCATCTGTGGGACCATGCTGGGGTGGGCGGGACTGTTCTTGAATGGTTCTGCTCATTTCTGGTTGGAAGAACTCACTGTGTGGTCCTGGGGGGCTGTTCTTCGTCTCCCCAGGACCTTATGTGTGGGGTTCTGCAGGGTTCTATTCTGTCCCCTCTCCTGATCAACGAGTATATGCAGCCTCTGGGTGAGGTCATGAGAGGATTTGGAGTGCGGTGTCATCAATATGCGGATGACACCCAGCTCTACCTCTCGTTTTCAGCAGACTCAGACCCGACAGTCTCGTTGCTCACTCAGTGTCTGACAGCTGTGGGGGACTGGATGAGGGAGAGCCTCCTGAAGTTGAATCCCGACAAGATGGAGATGATGCTGGTGGGAAGGACTGAGGGAGTGGAGGCTCCTATCATTGATGCGCTGTCTTGATCCATCAGGTTCACAGTCTGAGTGTGCTCCTCAACTCGCAGCTCCACATGGATGTCCAGGTGGTGGGTGTGGCGAGGAGCACGTTTTGTAAATTATACCTGGTACAACAGTTACGGCCATGTTTCTTTTACTGTGACCTTGTCACCATCATCCATGCCTTCATCACCTTGCGACTTGATTACTGTAATGTGCTGTATGTGGGGCTACCCCTGGTGATGGTTCGGAGGCTGCAGCTGGTGCAGAATGCAGCAGCCCACTTCCTTATGGAAACGGGTCACCAGGAGTACAGAAGTCCGGTGCTCCATTCGCTGCACTGGCTGCCTATAGCCTTCTGGATCCAATTCAAGGTGTTGGTGCTTACCTATAAATCCCTACACAGCCTGGGCCCCACCTACCTACAGGACCACTTCACCCCCTGTGTTCTGGAGTGGCCTCTGCGGTTGGCCGGAAGAGCCCTTTTGGAGGTCCCCTGTGTTCATCAGGGTCCGCTTTGGAGAGGGCGCTCTCGGTCACTGCATCTCATTTGTGGAACTCCCTCCTGGCGGAGGCCCATTGGTCCCCGGTCCTTCTCTCCTTCAGGCATCAATGTAAAACCTGGTTGTTCCACTGGGCTTTTGGTGGAGGAGATGGGTAGTGGATGGGTTGGAGTGGGGGGGGGGCGGGGGGGGGTGGG
>QEPC01013781.1:402688-413590 GCA_003113815.1 Sphenodon punctatus | reverse complement strand
GGGCCCTGAGCATAGAGCAGGAAGGCTTGTTCACGGAGATGTAGCTCCTTCGGCTCCGTGGCAGGGACTCCCTTCCTCGCTGCCCCCCGCATGGTAAATCGCGCCGAGGCGCAGAATTGGCCCCTGACTCCCGTGGAATTTTTAAAAAAATTCCGCGGAAGAATCGGGGCCCTGCTTATTGGGCACTAAAGAGGTACTGCTAAATGCCTGATCCATCCAAGACAGTTTGACTACAGCATTTTTGACAGGTATGCCTGTTGTTGCGGGTACCCATTTCAGCTCTAACTGTAGCTGAGGTTGCAGGGTCAAAAGTGGCTTGACCGATTATCAAGTCAAAGCTAATGTGACGAGCTCTGATTTTCCCCTTCAGTGTCACTGGGTTTCTGGCTCTGCTAATTAAAGCTGTTGGGATAAAGCTGAGTGAAGGGAGCTCCACCGCACTTGGAATCAGTAGTTCAGTTCCCTCATTCCTTCTCCTTCCTCCACTGACCTCATTCTAACATCAGTAGCCCATTTGGGCCTGGTCTTCCAACTTTGGATTTCTCAGGTTAGACCAGGGGTGGGGAACCTCAGGCCCAGGGACCAAATGCGGCCCATGGCAAGTTTTTATGTGGCTCCTTTCTCCATCTGGCCCTTGGATCTAGTTCTTGCCTCCAATCACTGAAAAACTGAGCTCAAGGGAAGGGAGCAGAGATGAGGGCATGCACACAAGGATAGGGGACAGTTCCATGGCACAAATCTATGATTTGGACCCTCATTTCCTTAAATTCATCCCTTAAGCACCCCTGCCCCTGACTTCTGTGTGGTCGTTGGAGCTTGCGCAAGCTTTCAGCGTGACCTCCAGGAGAGAAAAGATTCCCCACCCTGGGTTAGACACATCAGTGTTGAGTTTCTCAACTGGTGCTGATTATTCTTTGTGTGTGTGATACAGGCTGGATGGGCAGTTTCCTGGAGGCCTGGATGAGGAAATATGAAAAGGAAAGGGGCCAGGAGATCAAGAGTCAGGAATTAGAGGTTGCAGTTCCTCCTCCCTCCTCTTGCTGTTGATGCAGGTATCACCCAATCACTCTGGCAGGGTTATGGGGATGGTACCTGCAAGTTGGATGTTGATAGAGTTGAAGGCTACTGCTGGAGCTTGGCTTACCCAGCTGGAGAAGCTTTCTCCTTTTACAGTGCAGTGGCAGCAAGAGCAAATGTGTGCTGTATCTGGTCCCCTGTGATTGAGTAGGTGCCTGTAGCAGGGAGCAGTCCTGTGGGGCTGCTGCCCCTTTAAGAGGGGACTGAGTGGGGGCAGCCTGAGGACTGAGAGCATATGCATGGGCTTGGGAGAGCCAGCCCATAGCTAGGAACCAGGTGGGTTAAATGCAGGCTGAGAGACAGAGAGTAAGAATGGGCAGGACACTGGCCCTTTAAGGCTGGGGAGTGAAAGCCTGGCCACGCCCACTATGCCTGTATGAGAGTAAGGCCGAGTGAAGAAGAACTCCATCTCTGTTTGGGAGCCGAAGGGACCACATCTCCCTGACAAGACCTTCCCAGTTTACGCTCTACAGGGTGCTGAAGAAGAGAACCAGGTACTGGGAGAGGCTGTGACCAGGAGGGAGCCTTGTGCCTGGGAAAGACTTGGCCAGAGCCTGGGGCTTTGAGGCCTGGCTAGGTGGACATGGGGGGTTGATATTGTGGTGCTCCTGTGCTTGTGAAAGACTGACCTGGGCCTGCAGGGTGGAGGCGACTGAGCCGGCAGCCCCAGGGATTGTGGACACTCTGTCCAATAGACTATTGACTAATGCCCTCTGGACTTTGCCTGGGTTGGGTCCTATAGGAGGGTACCCCCTTCCTCAGAGAGGGATTCAGCCAAGGCTTGGGTTGAATAGGTGTGGCAGTGGGGTGAGCCAATTCCCCAGAGACACCCCAGCGCCCCTGTGTGGCCCTGGGAAAAACCCCTGGTACAGTGCCGGTCCCTTCGTCTTCTGGTATTGCAAGGTTAGCAGGATCAGAATTCCAGACAGTTTGCCATGGACTGTAAGAGATCCTTTCACCTGACCTCTGGTACCTCAGATACCCCTCCCAGGCAAGTCCTATTACAATCTCCAGACCATCCTAGGCTCCATAGTGCGGGGGGGGGGGGGGGGCCCNCTGGGAGCTACAGGAGTGACTGTGCAGCAGCAGAACTCCACTGCTGGCAGTGTATGGAGTGGGTGGGTGGGGAATTACTGTTTCTGCTCCTCAGAGTGGCTCTCACCCTCCCCCCGAGCAGGTGCTTTTGAAGAATTCTGCTGCCCTAACCTGGAGGCTCTAGCTCCTCCCAGCCTCCTGGTGATCTCCGGTCCTGCTGACCTTGCCAACCTCCTCCTCCTGTATATAAGATAACTTATGAAGAGAAAGTTCAAAACGTGTCTCATGCAAACTTTTTCTTACCTCTAACTATGATTGGGAGGCATGGGCCAGAAGAGAAGCCACCATGGTTATTAGGCAGGCCTTGCCTTGAGTGTGTATCTATGGAAGCAATACAGAATAGTGTGTGTAGCAGAGCGGGTTCTCCCAGGGCTACATGGAGGTGCTGGGGGTCGCACTCTGGGGAATTAGCTCACCCCCTGCTACGCTGTTTCAGCCTCGAGCCTTGGCTGAATCCCCCTCTTCAAGGAAGGGGATACCCTTTCAGGACACACCACACAGTCCAGAGGGTATTAGTCCACAGACCTTTATTGGACACAACCAGTGTCCAGTGTACCTGGGGCTGCCGGCTCAGTCGCCTACCCCTGCAGGCCCAGGTCAATCGCTCTCAAGCACAGGAGCACCACAATATCAACCCCCTGGTCCAGCCAGCCAGGCCTTAAACCCCCAGGCTCTGGCCAAGTCTTCCCCAAGCAAGAGGCTCCCTCCTGGACAAAGCCTCTCCCACTTACCTGGGTCCCTCTGGTTCTCTAGCCTTCAGCACCCTGGATAGCATAGGGCAGGAAGGCTTGTTCAGGGAGATGTTGCGCCTTCGGCTCCTTGGCAGAGACTCCTTTCCTCTCTGCCTTGCTCTTCTTATGTACAGGCAGAGTGGGCATGGCCAGGCTTCCTTTCCTCATGCTTCCTTCCCCCTGGGCATGCTCAGCTCTCCGGCAGACCCCCTCAAACCCCTTCTTAAAGGGGAAGCAGCTGATTGCTCCCTGGTACAGTGTGTGTAAACTAGTAAAAGTGAACAATCAGTAAGTGTTGTGGAAGGAATGTTGTGATAGCAATTTAGTGGCTATTTATTATTGTCATCTGACGAAAGATTGGAACACTTATACACCTTTGTCAAATTAAGTGTTGGAACACTTATACACCTTTGTCAAATTAAATGAAGTTCTATTAATTGGTTCGTATGTATATGGATACATTATTAAACCTCTCTTCCCCCTTTCTTATCTAACCCTATTCTTTGTCACTTCCTTCTCACATTCAATCTAAGCATTTTCATTGACTTTCTTCTCTCTCTGTTATACCTTGGGCCCCAAACATGCAATTAGGGCTGAAACAGCAAGCCACTGCTTAGCTGTTTCCGATGGAAAGAGCTCTTTCACAATGAGTAGCATGGTGCAATAAGAGATGTTCATTCTGATTCTTTCATTCCACTACTTCCGCCGTTCCGCTACTTTCATTCCATTACTTCTCCCGACACTTTCCGACATGCGGTCATGGTGTGAAGTAGCAGAACAATGTTTCTTCCGACACTTTACAAGATTATTCTGACATTTTCTAAACAATCCGATGTTGCAAGTCAAAGGACATGGAATTAGCAGAATTCTTGTGGAAAAGCTGTGGAAAGTCGTGGGCTATTCTGAAACTGTGGAATGAAATAGTGGCATGGAAAAAGGAGTTGCTGCTTCAGCCCTACATGCAATCAGATGTGGTAATGCAACACTCTGTATTACTGTAGAGTACCACTGAATAGGGATGGGCGAACAGAACGCCGTTCTGACGTTCGGTTGTTCAGTTCGAAACCCGAGTTCAGATTCGGCTATTCGGTACGATGGTGTTCGGCTCGTCCGAACTCGGCCAAACAGTTTTAAAAGTACTATCAGTACCGAAACCGAAACTGAAATTTTTTCAATATCAATATCTTTGGCCCTGAAACCACCCTAGGTGTCCACCCCTGGTACCAGGAAGTCTGTTCCTCAGCTGCCTCCCCCTTCCAGTCACGTTTTTCCCACCCAAAGCCACGTTTTTTCCACCCCCGAACTCATCCGAACTGTTCAGAAGTTCGATTCGGTCATCTGAACTGGCCGAGTTTGGGCCGAACTCCGAACTTCCGAACCGCGTTCACCCATCCCTACCACTGAAGTTAATGAAACTTCACATTTGCAACCTGATCTAAGCATGTATAACTATGTGTAGGGTCTGAGCTTTGGCAGTTAAGATCAATGGAACATTTAAATCTCTATTGTATTTTGTTTTGAGTATCTCTAGTGTGTAAGGTAGTGCTACCAGCTCCACCTCCAACAACGGCGACTTGGCTGTGGCTGGGATACAATGCTTAGGGCACCTCACGTAGATGCAGAGAAGCCCGGAGATATTGCCCCTGATGGTAGCATAGCGGGGAAGCTTCTGCCTACTGCTGGGGGCATAGACACCGAGCCTGCACCAGGCCTGGGGATGGTGAAAGGGCGGGGACACCCTTCTTCAAATAAAGATGAAGGCCAGCAGTGAACACACTGCCGGAGGTCAGCTTGCTGTGAGACTGACCCCTTGCATCTGGACACAACTGGAGATGAGAGGCTTGGAGTAACATTGTGGGAGCGATTGAGATATGAGTGAGAGAGTTGTGTAAATGACCGGGTGAAGGTGACACATGCATGAAGGTGCGGCTTGGCCATAGAGTGAAGTGGGCGATTGGTGTGGGGTGGTGGGCGTGGTTATTGTGAGTGCAAGTTCCCTGCACTACCTTACCTCTCGCGACCGGGAATCCTTCCTTGTGTGTGTTCCTACATGAGTTATATTTACTTCCTTCGGCCTCTTCCCTTGTGGTTCTACTCCTGTACCCCTCATGCTTCAGCACCCCCTTTTCCCCAATCCCAGGTCACAGTTGTGAAATCAGTGAAGGTGCACAGAGTACAGATGAGAAGCGTGGTGGGAATAAGAGAGTGGGGGTCTTGCACAGGGCGCTGGTGTCTCCCCTCCCCCCCATGATGATCTTGCCTCGTTCCCAATAAGGAACATTGGGCTCTATACGATCCTGATGGGCTGTTATTCCTTACGTGCATATATGACCCCCATGGTGAGAGGTGACTCGCTAGTCTTAGTAAGTGGGCAGAAGTATTCCCTGGGTCCTTTCCCTCCCTTAGGGCAGTTTATCCCTAACATAGTGTCAGACAGGGTATTTTTGGAGGGATGCGGGTCTGGCTACTCTGGAGTGGCACCACGAGTGCACCCCTGCATCCAGCCCTGGCCCACAGTATGCCTGCACGATGCCCCCGCCGAACATCATAGATTTGTGGATGGATCACCTGATGCTCTAGGCTTCCACCTGTAACTCTGGCGTTGCCCAGGGCAAGGGCTAGCCGGAAGCAGAGCTGCAGCATGGGTCTGCGAAGCAGACAGACAGCAACTCCATCTCTGACTGGTGCCCTGGGTTTGGCCAGCTCACTCTGTTGGTGGTGCTCTGCGATGTTCTGGAGGGCTGCAAGCAGGGCTGGAGCAGAGCATGTGGTGCCTGTTTGGCTCCAACATCTGGTGGCGTAGCTTTTAGATGGATGGGCCACCCACCTGGGGCAGCCCATCTATCTAAAAGTACCCTATGTGGAGATCTGCGCATGCGTTGGGCAGGCTAGATAGGAGAAGCCCGAGCTCTGCACCCCCGTTAAGAAAAATAGCCAAAAATGAAGAAAAAAAGTAAAGGAAACCTTCAAAGATTAGACATGCCTAACAAGAAAAAAACAGCAAAAAATATTGCAAGCTAATGCACTGGAGAGATTCTGCCAACGGAGGGACGCCGCAGGGCCTGAGAAGTGGGGGAAAGCCACCGGCGGTTTACAATGGGCGCCAAGAAGCCATGAGGCAGGGGCAGACTCAGCCACGTCTGAGACCGGTGAGCAGACCAGGGAAAATGAATTAGAGGAGCAGGGAACCCCTCTAACAAGCTCCACAGAAAGAGACAGCATGCAGGAAGGGGGGAAAGGGTTACAAGCAGCAAAGGGAAACCCCTGGGCCCTGGGGAGCGGGGACAACCCTCAGCCGGCAGAAAAAGGGCGCCAGAACTGCTCGAGAAAGAGGCAGACTCAGATGGTTCTAATTCAGAAATAGAACTGCAGCGGACCCCGTTAAGAAACCTGATCCTCCAAAAGAGGAAGGAATTGCTGGGAGAGATGAAAAGAATAAAGGGGGCGATTGAAGAAGGGAACAAAAAACTGGAGAGTCTGACAAGGAGAACAGAAGTTGCAGAGGGAAGAATATCATCCCTGGAGGACCAGGCCCTGGAAAACGATGGAATATTAAATAAACTAAAAGGAGAAACAGCTTTATTAATGCAGAAATGTGAAGACTTAGAAAATCGCTCCAGAAGGGTAAATATGAGGATCCATGGGGTAAAAGAGACTGAGGGAGCAGAGTGTATTAATGAAATTATATGGACAATAATAAGGGAAAACTTCCCAGACAGGGGAAACTTGCATAACCCAAACATTGACAGAGACAGAGACCAAACCTGGAACACCAGGAACAAAAGGAAGCTGACATATCAGCAGAACCCAGTTAGAATGCTACCAGACTATGCGGCACAGACGGTTAAGAGAAGAATGAGATGGAACAAGTTCTTTGGGGCAATGATAGAAAAAAACCTCAGCCCCAGAATCATCTTCCCGACACAACTCTTGATTATGCACAAAGGGAAAAAGAAAATCTTTGATGCCACGGAAGATCTGGAAGCCTTTTTACTCTCAATACCAGCAGTGACAAAGAATGGCAACGGGTCGGCAGCAGAATGAACTGGAATGATCCCACATACAGGAAAACTTTCAGCACTGGAGTATCCTCAAGCAACTCAAATTAAGATCTCACTATGCAGAAAGGAGAAGAGATGAAAGACCATTAAATGATTATCTGGGTATGATCTTAAAAAAAAGAAAAAGAAAATCCAGGCTGGGGATTGAAGACAGGGTGGAATAGGAGGGTTTTGGTGCTCAATCAGAGTTGGGGAAGGTGGATGCAGGGAATGATGTTTTGCCCAGAGAAAAATCAACCACAGAGGGGAAGAATGGGGTATTGAAACGGGTATCTGGGCATAACTTTCAAACAAATCCAGGTTGGGGATTGAAGGCAGGGTGGAATAGGGGGGGTCTTGATGCTCAACCAGAGGTGGGGAAGGTGGCTGCAGGGAATGACTTTGCCCAGAGGAAATAGATTGCAGAGGGGAAAAGGGGGGCCTGACTCCTATGCAGGAGCAGTAGGGAGTCCCCAAGGTATGATCACTATGAGGGATTGAACAGGCAGGATGGAAGAGAGGTCCTGATACTCAGGGAAGAAGGTTAGTGTGTGGGAAAAAAAGAGGTGTTACATAGACATGAGCTTCATACAAGGGAAGACAAGAGATGGGAGGTAACAAATTTAGATAAAGAAAAAAGAAAGAGGACAAGGACAGACTGAGGCATAATAAAAAAAAAGAAAAGAGTCGAATGTGTGGATTTAAAACAATTTCACTTAATGTCAGAGGACTAAACTCCCCCCAGAAAAGGAAAAGGGTCAAAAATGTAATAGCTGAACAAGGAGCAAATATTTTCTTCCTGCAGGAAACCCACTTGCTGAGGAAGGATGTAGCAAGAATGGCAAGCCCCAAAATAGGAAAGCTGTACTCCTCCTGCTCACTAAAAAAAAAATCAGGAGTCCTTATTGGACTAAAATATGGACTTTAAAGAAGAAAAAATGATAACTGACAAGGAGGGGAGATTTTTGTGTGTCATTGGTAAGCTGGGGAAGCTACAAGTCTCATTAGTTAATATGTATGGCCCAAATGAAGGCAAACTGGAGTTCTATAAAAAATACACCTCCATAATGATTGAAGAAGCCAAAGGATGGATTATATTGCAGGGAGACTTAAATTCTATTTTGTCTGGTCTAGACCACTCAAAGGGAGAGGGGCTCAAGACAGAGCAAAGGAAGATAGCTTGGTTGCTCCATGCGGTGGGGCTGGAGGATTTATGGAGGCACATAAATGGGAAGGCAAAATAATATTCCTTCTATTCGGCAGTGCATAATATGTACTCCCGTGTAGACAATGTATTGTGCTCAAAAATGGAGCTGGGAAGATGTTATAAGTGTTTCATTCTACCTGTGGTACTTTCAGATCACAATGCGATTGTTTCCATATTCAAAGATCCAAAGGAAACAAAGAGACCCAGAGGGAATTGGCGGCTAAGGAGATTCATCTTAAATGTAAGGGGAAACAGGGATCAAATTTTGGAAGACATAAGGGAGTTTTTTGAAATAAATGAGTTGTCAGTCTCATCGCCAGGAGTGTTGTGGGTGCCAAGGCAGTAATCAGGGGGAAGATAATTTCCTTACAGGTGCAGATAGATAGAAGGAAAAGACAGGGTGCTAAGGATTTATACAGTGAGCTGCAAAAGCTGGAAGCCCAAAATAAGGTGAATCCCTCAAACAAGCTGCAACGTGAAATCTTTAAAGCTAGGGAAATGATCAATATAGCAGAACTGGGGAAAATAAAAACGCAATTACAATAAATAAGATTCCACTGTTATGAATTTGGAAACAAGACCAGCAAAGCATTGGCCAACCTAGTCAAATCCAAGCAAAGGAAGGCTTTTATTTCAAAAATACAAAGTGCACAAGGTGAATATTTAGGGAAACCTATGCAAATCCAAATGGCCTTTCTGGACTTTTTTAAAAAAATGTACACATCATGTAGGCCCCAAAAAGAAAAAGATTCCTAAACTCTATAAAGATGCCTCAGATTAATGAAGACCAAAAGGCTTTCTTAAATACAACAATAACCACGCAGGAGGTCTTAGAGGCAATTGCTACATTAAAGGAAAACAAAGCGTGTGGCCCGGATGGCTTTCCCAATGAATTTTACCAAGCCTTCCAAGAGGTACTTGCCCCATATTTAGCCAATGCATTTAATAATATTTTGAAAGAAGCAGTCATGCCCCAAGATTTTTACCTAGCAACTGTCACCATGATCCCCAAACCAGGCAGGCCAGTGGAATTATGTGGCAGCTATCGCCCAATCTCTTTACTGAATTCAAACTATAAATTTTTTACAAAAATATTAGCGAATAGACTGAAGTCAATACTTGGGGAGGTAATTCATATCAATCAGGCAGAGTTCATCTCCGGGAGACGGGGGAAAGATAATATAAGAAAGGCGATAAATATAATATACAACTTAGAATTGAATAAAACCCCAGCCTCCATAATCTCAGTGGATGCCGAGAAAGTCTTTGATTTGGTTGAATTAGATTGTCTTTTTTTCACAATGGAAAAGATGGGATTTGAAGGGAACTTCCTAGATTGGATCAAAACTATATACAAAAAGCCACAATCTAGAATCTTAATTAACGAGGAACTCTCTGAGATTTTTGAGCTACAGAGGGGAACTAGGCAGGGGTGTCCCCTGTCCCCGCTCCTGTTCAACATTGTCTTAGAGGTGCTGGCGAACGCGATCCGTCAAAATGAGGAAATCAAAGGGGTAGAAATTGGAGGGAAAGAACATAAGCTATCTCTGTTTGCGGATAACCTATTGCTTTATGTGTCTGATCCCGAGAGCTCGTGCAAAGAACTGTTAAAAGTGCTTGCAGAGTTTGGTGAAATCTCTGGCTACAGAATAAACAGAGGAAAGTCATACGCATTGGTATTTGGTAGAGATAAACTGCAGGAACAACATCTTGCAAAAATTTTGCTCTTCCCAATAAGCAATGCAGGTTTAAAATAATTGGGGGATAACTCTACCCAGAAATACAAAAGATTTGTATGAAAAAAACTATGTCCCCCTATTAAGTAAACTGAAAGAAGAAATAAGACCTTAGAGAAATTTGATGGTGACATGGCTGGGGAAAATAAATGTATTTAAAATGATATCACTCCCGAAGATCCTGTATAGATTTAATACAATACCAATTCCACTCCCAGATACCTTCTTTAAGAAATGTGACCGTATGCTGAACAATTTAATCTGGAATGGCAGGAAACCAAGGATGAAAAAAATAACTTATGAAAATGAGGGATAAAGGAGGGATTAATTTACCAGACCTGGAAGTGTACTACAAAGTTGCAGTACTGGGTGCACTTTCAGATTGGTATTTACAATCAGATGCCCAAGACTGGGTGGAGCTAGAAAGAATGGTAATGCAAGTGGATTCGCTAAAAAATGTAATACTAGATTTGAATGAGGGTCAACTAGACCTAGCAAAAGAACACCCCTTTGCAGGATCAATATTAAAAATTTGGAGGAAAATTTTTAAAAGGGCAAAAATTGTACCAGGGAAATCCCCATACACTCCCATTGATACAAAGGAGGCCAAATCACAACAACTAGCTCCGGATCTGAGAAACAGCTTAAAAGTGAGAGGGGTAACTAAAATGCACCAATTATTCATTAAGGGGAAGTTCATTCCCTTACATAAAATGGACACACTGACACAACAAAAGATGGAGATTTTCCAATACTTGCAATTAAAAGACCTATGTACAGCTCAGCAAGCCGGGGAGAACTTTGCGAGGGACCCATACAGAATTGAAAAACTATTATTTGAGAAAAGTAAAATGGCCGGAAGATTGGGGAGACTATGGGTACTTTCAGACATGACGCTAACCACCCTTTAACCACCCTTGGTGGTTATTTATTCATGTTGCAGGGCTGCATAGGGCACCAATACAGCCCTGCAACATGCATAAATAACCACCAAGGGTGGTTAAAGGGTGGTTAGC
>QEPC01013781.1:337849-399005 GCA_003113815.1 Sphenodon punctatus | reverse complement strand
TTGCTGGGGCTTTAAGTTTTTTTACATTGCAGCCATTTTTAAATGGCTGCAATGTAAAAAAATCCGGTACCCCGAAATCCGGTACCGGGTCCAGATTACCGGGTCGAATCTGATAATGCCGGTACGCCCGGTACCGGCATTATTGGATACCGGATTCTACCGGTTTCCCACCCCTAATGGGCAGTCTAGCCTCACGGTCCCAGTACTCCCCTTCATGGGACATCTCTGTGATAGCGGAGAGTGAGTCAGAGGCAGACATTAGTGCTGCAGAGGAGATGTTTCAGCTGAGGTGATGGCTGAGCCTCCTCCCAGAGCTGTGTTGCCAGTGCCACCAAGTTCTAGCCCTCCCAGCAGCGCTGGCAGCAGTGCATCACCCAGGGTGGGCCAGAAGGCAGGAGGGGAAAAAAAATCCTCAGTCTGGGATCATTTTAAGCAGGTGCAGGCAGATGATCCCAGATAGGTGCAGTGCACTGTGTTCAAAAAGGTGGTAAGGCATGGGCAAGTGCTCAGCAACCTGGGGACAACGGCAATGGCAAGGCACCTAAAGTCATGCCACAGTGCTCTGCTGCTCAGTGGGAAGGCAGGGGAAGTGGATGCAAGCGGGTTTCCAACTGCAGCGGCCAGGCACCCGGCTCCTTCAGCGGGCAAGCTTCCTGCACCAGCACCAACTGCTGCCTCTAGCAGCAGGAGCAGTATTTCTTCTGCTAGGGGGGCAGAACAGCAGCAGGAGCCTCCCCAGCAGTGCCGTCAGTCCACCATGGAGGAGCTGGGGTGGGGGGATCTGTCATGGCCATCGGCAGGGCGCTGTGGCACTCTTCCAAGAGAAAGTGAAGCGCACGTTGGCAGAAATGATTGCCCTGGATAGGCAGCCCTTCTCTATTGTGGAGGACAAGGGCTTCCAGCGGCTGATTGCGTTCCTGACCCCCAACTTTAAGCTGCCTTCCTGCTCCACCCTGAGTTGGACTGTGGTGCCACAGCTCTACAGGCCTTTGAAGGAGCAGGTGAGGGAACAGCTGGCAGGAGCTGGCAGGGCCACGGTCCAATTCACCACTGACCTGTGGTCCGCCAGAAACGCCCAGCACACCTACCTGACTGTGACTGCACACCGGTGGCAGGACCCAGAGGCAGCACTTGGCAGTGGCAAGAGGGGTCCTGAAGCAGGGTACAAGAGGGTCCTGCTTCAGGCACAAGTCATGGACAGCTCCCACACATCAAGGAACCTCGAGGCAGCCCTGGCCACCATGGTGAGGGTGTGGGTCATGCCAGGCATGGCCTTCACCAAGCGGTGTGTGGTCACGGACAACGCAGCCAGTATACTAAAGGCAGTCCATGATGGGGGCTTCACAAGCATCTCTTGTGCCACACACCCCCTCCATCTTGTGGTGAAGGATGCTCTGGACTTGGAGAAGAAGGGGATTGGGCCAGGCACCCTTAGCTCCCTTGTTGACCGGGGGGGGGAAGCTGGCGGGGTTCTTCAACTGCAGCATGAAGGGCAGCGAGCTCCTCCAGGAGAAGCAGGCCGAGCAAGGGTCCTCGGTGCACCAGCTCATCCAGGATGTCTCCACCAGGTGGAATTCCACATTCCTGATGCTCGAGCAGCTTCTTGAGCAGAAAGCCACCCTGCATCAGGTGGAACTGGAGACAGACATTGAGACACCTCCAGGGTACAATAGGGAGGAATGGGAGATTCTAGCTCACACAGTCTTCGTCCTGAGACTGTTCTTAGCTGTGATGAAGACCATGAGCGGCTCCACCACCACCCTCAGCCAGGTGACCCCGCTGGTCCATGGCCTCAAGAGGAGCCTGGACGAGATTCTTGGGGGGGCGGGATTGTGTTCTTCTGGCCAGGAAGCTCTCCGATGAGGTGCTTGACCTGAAACGGAAGCTGAAGGCAGGGCTGAATGTGCATTTTGATGAGCTCCTGCGCCAGGAGGAATATGTCCTGGCAACCATGCTGGACCCCAGGATCAAGGGCAGCATGACACATGAGACAGTGGCCAGATCTATGGCCTCCGGAAGGGTGCACTGGTGCAGAAGATCCGGCAGGCAGAGCGAGCCACAGGATGCAAGTAGGGATGGTGGGAGTGGGAACAGCAACCCCTTCCAGCCATCTGGGTCCATCCCTTGCGGTAGCAGCAGCACCAGCAGCAGGATGAGCAGCAGCAGCAGAACCCCTACTAGTGCCAGCAGCTCCTTCTGTGTGCAGGTCACTCTGGGGAGCATGGGGTCCAGCACAAAAGGGCAAGCAGTATGGCTGAGGGCAGTGGGACAGGTGGTGCCCACCCAGAGCTACCAGAGGGAGTATGATGGTGCTTCAGCAGCAATGGAGACCTACCTGGAGGAGGAGCCATACATTGATCCCAGCAGCGATCCCTTGACCTACTGGGCCGGCAAGGCCAACGTGTGGCCAGCCCTGTCAAAAGTGGCCAAGGGTATCCTGTCCTGCCCGCCAAACAGTGTCCTCAGAGAGAGGGTGTTTTCTGTGGTGGTGGATATTTGCTCCCCGCACTGCCTATGATAGGAGCCAAGTTGGTGGAGCAGTTGTTCCTAAAGGTGAACCTTCCACTGCTGGGAATCCC
The DNA here is from genome assembly GCA_003113815.1 of Sphenodon punctatus. NCBI lineage: Eukaryota > Metazoa > Chordata > Lepidosauria > Sphenodontia > Sphenodontidae > Sphenodon > Sphenodon punctatus. Next base: position 396,426 of record QEPC01013781.1, on the reverse strand, counting down.
CGAGTTGCCCCTGGACAAGGAGTGATGGTACAGTGGCACATGCCATCCCATGCCGGGGCAGTTGGGATGGGGCTCCTCTTCCTCCTCCTCAATCTGGGCTATGGCTACTGCTCCTATGCTGCTGAGGTGCTGTCCCTCCCTCCCAATGCCTGGCACCTGCCCTGTATCTCTCTCTCTCATACTAGACAGCCTCGTCAGCCTTATCTGACTGACCTCATGATGCAGGGTGGCATTCGGAAACAAACTGTAAGCCTGCCAGCTGGCCTATGATTACACAATTTCGGACCACCTATGTGACACTGACTGGCTCTCGCTCTCTTGCGCTGCACAGTCTTTGCTAGCCTATCTGAGTGTCCTGCTGCCAATGTCTCAGTCTGCCTTCCCTACTTCCTCTCGTACCACGCTGCCTGCCTGCCCGCCCAGGTTGCAAAGCTTGAACCCTGCCTCAGTATGCCTGTCTCTCATGATGCAGTGCCTGTCTTCCTACCCTGGAAACCCTGGGGGATGTGCACCACTGGTCTGGTAATCCTGCTGCTGCTATCTGCTGGTCCATGGGTGCTCTGACCTGGCCAATCCAACTGGCCCACACAATCCTGCTGCTGACATCTGCTGCTGTATGGGAGCTATTCCCTGGCAACTTCAACCATCCTGGCCCATGGGTGATGTGTACAGGCAAATCCTGCTGCTGCTGCTGCTGTCTCTGCTGTTCCACGGGTTCTGTGCCCGGTCAACCCAATGTCTGCTGCTGCTACTGCCAATGCTGCCTCTGCTGTCCATGCCATGGGTCCTGTGCCCGGTCAATCCAACGTCTGCTGCTGCTACTGCCAATGCTGCCTCTGCTGTCCGTGCCATGGGTCTTGTGCCCAGGCAATCCAATGTCTGCACCAGCTGCCAATTCTGCCTCTGCTGTCTGTGCCATGGGTTCTGCACTGTGGCAATCCAATGTCTGCTTCTGCTGCCAATGCCACCCATGCTGTCTGTGCCACGGGTTCTGGAGCCCGTCATTCTACTCACAGAGAGCCATCATTCAACTGCATCAAGAAACAGCCACTCCTGCCCCAGAATCCACTATCAGGCTTCTGGGCCCAAGTTACAGGCAGGGAGGGCTGTGGCCAATATCTAGAAGCTGCCACTAGCCCCAGGACCCAACATCATGGGTCTGGGGCCAGCATTCCTCACACATCCTAAAAGAATCTTAAACTTCTCCTTCAGGCCAGGATCATTGTTCTGTGGCTTTGCCATGGTTAGTTAAAAAGTGCCAGGGAACTTCCACCCTCTCCAGCCAGCAGGCACCTGTCTCTGCCCAGCCCCCCTTAGCCCTGTTCCCTCATCATTCTTAGCCTGGACCTCAATGCTCTTGGACTTTAAGGTGCTGATGGCTCCCATGCATGGGGCCGTCAATAAAGTATGTCACGGCGTGAAGATTAGCAAAGCCATGCCAATGGGTGACAGTTGGGGGTGAGGTGGATTGGTCACATGACATTATACCCATATGTTTGTGTCCCTCACACAGTTATTTTGTATGTGGGTATTTAGGTAGGTGTGGGTGGGGAGTTTTACTTCCTTTCCTGTCTCACCTCAGCCTCTAGACCTCCCATTTGCTATCATTCCGCTCATGGAGATGGCCCCCAGGCCTTGGCGTATATGCTGTCTGTGACAAAGGTTCTGTACCATGGCCACCAATGTCTGCTGTTTCCAGTGCCAATGGCCCCCAGGCCAGGCCTATATGCTGTCTCTGCCATGGTGCCATGGCATCAAGAAACAGCTGCTGCCAATGGCCCCCAGGCCTATATGCTGTCTGTGCCAAGGGTTCTGTACCCTGGCAACCCACTGTCTGCTGCTGCTAGTGCCAATGTCCCCCAGGCCTATATGTTGTCTGTGCCAGTCAAGGGGTCTGTACCTGTCAGCGGGGGGGGTCACTAACAGGATTTTCGCTCGTGCACACCTCACTCGCTCGTCGCCCACGGTCACCCCACACAGGGTTCGGAACACTCGTGGACTAATGCCCGTCAGGATAGAAGTGTGGCCATCACCTCCGATTAAGGAGAACAGGCCTCTATCATCATAGGGCGCCACTGAGTGGGGTTTCCAAGGCCTGCCCCTTTGCACGCAGTAACACGCTTGCGGAGGGTAGAGGGTAAGAGGGACACAAGGTAGGTACAGCCCGTGGGGGGTTGGGTACGGGGGACCCCACAGGAGAAGGGACACGGGGTTTACAGGCAACAGGAAAGGATCCACAGGGTTGAAATCATGGAGGGGGAAGGGCACGGGGAGCGCACACGCACACACACAATACTCCACTTCTCTCACTCACCACGCTTACCAGGAACACAAGGAAGGGTTGCTCAGACTCTCGGGGCTCACACGTTCTCCACACTCCACGCTCAGTTTCACTCGCTCTGTCTCTCTCTCTCCACCAGAATTGTCGGCCAGTTTCCCAATCACCAGCGCCGCTTGTCTGGCGGCGCTGGCTTAAGAACCTAAAGCCCCGCCCCTGTGCGTGCACGCAGCCGCTCCGAGCGGCGCACCAGGGGCGGGGGCAGCCCTACACGGGGCACGTGGTGAGGGGGCGTGACTTCATTCCCTGGGACGCACGCCGAACGTGCGTGCGTCGCCAGGGGCGGGGTTTGATGTGCCGGGGAGAGCGGGGCCTGATCTGACAGCCCCGGCGGCGGCGCTTGTCCTGGGGGCACTTTCTTGGGGCGTGAGTGCAGCGTCCTCCTCCCCCGCATTCCTCCCGCTTGCCCACGAGCCCTAACAGTACCCCCCCCCCGAGGCCACCGGCCCCGGGAATTGAGTGGTCCAGGTTTAAGGGGGTGACGAAGATGAAACGCTCGGAGTAGCCGTGGAGCCGATACTTGCTGTGCTGGTTCCCACGAGCGCTCAGAGGGGCCATAGCCTACCCAATCTATGAGGTAATGAAGACGTCCCCGAATGCGTTTGGCGTCGAGGATGGCTTGGACTTCATACTCGGGGCCGGCGGCCGTTATCAATGTTGGTTCTGGAGCTGAGCCTGCGGTATCGCGATGCGCCGGTTCCGCTCGTTTTAGGAGGGAGACATGGAATGTAGGGTGTATTCGAAGATTGGGAGGGAGTTTCACCGTGTAGGTGACCTCGTTCACTTGTCGTAAGACAGGGAAGGGTCCTATAAACTTGACATCTAATTTGGAGGTGGGACGAGGTGACGGGTAGTGACGTCGGTTGATCCATACTAAGTCTCCTGGCTGAAAGGGCGGTGCCTCCTTTCTATGTTTATCTGCTTGGGCCTTGTATTGTTGACGTGCCTGTTGCAGAACAGTTCGGGCTATGGTTTGTGCTTCATGAATCTTGCGGACCATCGCGCCGGCGGCGGGGACCACTGTTGATGGCGTCTCGATGGTTCCTAATTGGGGGTGGAAGCCATAAGTAAGAAAAAATGGAGAATTCCCCAACGACGCATTAGGCGCATTGTTGTAGGCGAACTCGGCCAGGGGGAGCCAGGTGAACCAGTCATCTTGTAAATAGTTGATATAACATCGAAGGTATTGTTCCATATTTTGGTTCACCCGCTCCACCTGGCCGTTCGCTTGGGGATGGTATGCTGTGGTAGGGTGGAGCGTGACATGTAAAGACTGGAACAGGGCTTTCCAGAAGCGGGACGTGAATTGGGTTCCCCGATCGCTAAATATTTCTCGGGGACATCCGTGTAGTTTAAATACGTGCCTGATAAACAGAAGGGCGGTGCGCCTGGCAGAAGGAAGTCCCTTACAAGCGACGAAATGAGCCATCTTGGTGAGATGATCTACCGCCACAAGAATGGTGGTATATTGGCGAGAGGGTGGTAATTCCACGACGAAATCTAATCCGACTCGCTGCCAAGGTCCTTGTGGTAGGGGGAGGATTTGGAGTAACCCCGTAGGGGAGTTCCGAGGGGTTTTCGTTTGGGCGCAAATAATACAATTGGTTACATGCCGGCGGGCATCCTGATTCATAGTTGGCCACCAAAAGGAACGTTGGAGGAGTCGTTGGGTTCTTTCTATCCCCGGGTGTCCTGCAGTTGGACCGTCGTGATGGGCCCACAAGACTTGAGATCGGCAGGAGGGTGGAACAACTATTTTGTCCTCATGCCATTGCAACCCATCCCTCAGCGTTTCTTCGGAGGGAAGTTCCTGACGTGTGGCGGTACGAAGTTCATTTAGGGACATAAAGGTGGCTGCAAAAGTTCGTCCTTCTAGGATTCGTTCAGTCGTACGTGATTCTTGCGGGGCCTCCTCGGTATAGCGGGACAAGGCATCTGCTAATACATGAAGGCGGCCGGGTCGATAACGTATCCGAAAGTCAAAGCGGGCAAAAAACAGTGCCCACCGGGCATGTCGGGCGTTGGCAATGTGGGCCGTTTGTAAATATGTAAGGTTTTTGTGGTCTGTTATTACGGTAACGGGGTGCCGAGCCCCTTCCAAATAGTGTCTCCAGTTGTCAAAAGCGGCTTTAATGGCCAGAAGTTCCCGATCTAAGATGGAATAGTTGCGTTCAGCGGGGGTGAGTTGTCGGGAGTAATAGGCGCACGGGAGGGGGGTGCGGGCGTCCTCGGCCGCTTGCAATAACACCGCCCCTATCGCGCGGCCTGAGGCGTCGGCTTCCACAAGAAATGGTTTTTCAAAGTCGGGGTGTTGTAACAATGGAGCAGAGGTGAAAGCTCGTTTTAAGAACTCAAAACTCCATTGTTGTTCCTTTCCCCAATGGTATACTTGTTGTTTTTTCAATAATTGTGTCAAAGAAGCGGTAATTTCAGCGTAATGTGGGATATAGTGACGGTAGTAGTTGGCGCTACCAAGAAAACGCTGGAGAGGTTTTACGGCCTTGGGAGGGGGCCAATCCTGGAGGGCCTTTACCTTTTGGGGATCCATCATCACCCCTTGGGGGCTGATGATGAACCCCAGGAAGCTGATTGTGGTCACATGGAAAAAGCACTTCTCCCTTTTACAGTAGAGTTTGTTGGCCCGTAACCGCTGCAATACCTCTCGCACTTGTCGAATGTGTTCTTCAAGGGATGTAGAGTAGATCAGAATATCATCCAAATATGCGATAACGTAGATATCTAAAATGTCTCGGAAAATGTCATTGATTAGATGTTGAAAGGTGGCGGGGGCGTTTGCTAATCCGAATGGCATAACACGATACTCAAACAGCCCATAACGTGTGCGGAAGGCGGTTTTCCACTCGTCGCCCTCTCGTACTCTTAGTAAGTTGTACGCTCCCCTTAAGTCGAGCTTAGTAAACAGCCGAGCTCCTTGTAACCGATCAAGGAGCTCTGGGATCAAGGGGAGTGGGTACCTGTTTTTTATCGTCATGCCATTAAGGGCTCGGTAGTCCACGCACGGTCGTAACCCGCCATCCTTTTTGGTGACAAAGAAAATGGGAGCCCCTGCGGGGGACGTAGAGTGACGAATAAATCCTTGTCGTAAATTATCGTCTAGATATGTTCGCAGGGTTCGCAGTTCCGGGCCGGCCAGAGCATAAATTCGTCCAAAAGGGGGTTCGGCTCCGGGTATCAAGTCGATCGGGCAGTCATAGGGCCGTCGCGGCGGTAACTCTGTGGCTTGGGTTTTACTGAACACATCAAAAAAGTCTTGATAGGCTGTCGGAAGCTCTGCTTCTCCTTCGGGAGGGAGTGAGGAACCCGTGGTGCAGCCAGCCATCAATGGTTTTGGACGAATGCACTCTTGTCGACAAGAGGGAGTTTCAAAACGTAGCTGGCGTGTAGACCAGATGATGTATGGGTCATGCCGTTGAAGCCACGGGGCCCCTAGGACCACTTGAAATAGGGGGGTACATACTACATCGAAAGCTAATTGTTCATAATGCGTCCCTATCGTACACTCTAATGGAATAGTACTCAAGGTTACTGGACCTGATATCAACGGAGATCCGTCGATTGAGTGTACTGCCTCCGGCAGTATCTTGGGCTGGGTAGGGATGGCCCATTTGGTAGCCAAATGGCCATCAATAAAGTTTCCGGAGGCGCCGGAGTCTATTAAGGCCCACACGACCAATGATTTCCAAGGGAGTAACCCTAGCATCAGGGGGACCCGGAAATGAGGACTTTGGGCAAGGGAATTATCGGGGATTTTTACGAACTGGAGGGACGAGGCGGCCCCTGCCCGCCTCGGCCCCGCGCATTTCCCGCCTCTCGTCGATGAGGGGGCAAGGCGGGGCATTCCCCAATAAAGTGGGATGGCTCTCCGCAGTAGAAGCAGGAGCGCGACGATCGCCGTCGCTCTCGCTCCTCTCGGGACAAAGGTCCTCGGGAGGCCCCCAATTGCATTGGTTCGGGTTCCGAACTTCTTGGAGGGCTAGCGGGTCGGAAGGGCCTAGAGGACGCTAAGCGAGGCTCTTGCCTCCTCTCCCGCCTTCGTTCAAGTAAGCGCTCTTCTATCTGTAGGGATAAATTAGCTAGCGCTTCCCAAGTGGTAGGGGTGTCAACCAAGGCTAGTTGGTCCTTGATTTCTTCCCCGATCCCCCGTCGAAACATTACCTTAAGGACTTTATTGGGCCACTGTAGTTCTAGTGCTAATTGTTGGAACTGTGTCACATATTCTAATACCCCTCCCTTTCCTTGGCGGAGGGTTAGGATAAGGGCTTCTGCGTCCCGGGCTCTATGCGGGTGATCAAATAAGAAAGCGAATTCCTTAACAAAGTTTTCGTAATGAGCAAGGAGCGGGCTATCTCCTTTAAGGAGGGTGGTTGCCCATTCCAATGCGGTACCCCCTAGGTTCCCTATAATAAAGGCGACCTTTTGTTCCTCACTATGATAGGTCGCGGGTTGTACCTTAAAGGTGAGACGACAAAGTGCCATAAACCCCTGAAAGGCGTGTCGGTCCCCTAAAAATTTTTCTATGTTGGGGCCTTTAGGCTCCCGCGGGATCATAGGGAATGGCCCGGCCATTGGAGGGGGAGGCGCAACTGCTGCTACAGGGGCGGCTGCTCCCTGCAGTTGGCCCACTGTTGCAGCTAAGTCTCCCTGTTGGGCCTGTAGGTCCTTGACCTCCATGGCCAAGGACTGGACAGCCCGGACCAGTTTGGAAATTTCTGTGGCCACATCCATTGTTTCACAAGCCCGTACCTGGGCCAGGGGATGCTGGTGATTTCTGTCAGCGGGGGGGGTCACTAACAGGATTTTCGCTCGTGCACACCTCACTCGCTCGTCGCCCACGGTCACCCCACACAGGGTTCGGAACACTCGTGGACTAATGCCCGTCAGGATAGAAGTGTGGCCATCACCTCCGATTAAGGAGAACAGGCCTCTATCATCATAGGGCGCCACTGAGTGGGGTTTCCAAGGCCTGCCCCTTTGCACGCAGTAACACGCTTGCGGAGGGTAGAGGGTAAGAGGGACACAAGGTAGGTACAGCCCGTGGGGGGTTGGGTACGGGGGACCCCACAGGAGAAGGGACACGGGGTTTACAGGCAACAGGAAAGGATCCACAGGGTTGAAATCATGGAGGGGGAAGGGCACGGGGAGCGCACACGCACACACACAATACTCCACTTCTCTCACTCACCACGCTTACCAGGAACACAAGGAAGGGTTGCTCAGACTCTCGGGGCTCACACGTTCTCCACACTCCACGCTCAGTTTCACTCGCTCTGTCTCTCTCTCTCCACCAAATTGTCGGCCAGTTTCCCAATCACCAGCGCCGCTTGTCTGGCGGCGCTGGCTTAAGAACCTAAAGCCCCGCCCCTGTGCGTGCACGCAGCCGCTCCGAGCGGCGCACCAGGGGCGGGGGCAGCCCTACACGGGGCACGTGGTGAGGGGGCGTGACTTCGTTCCCTGGGACGCACGCCGAACGTGCGTGCGTCGCCAGGGGCGGGGTTTGATGTGCCGGGGAGAGCGGGGCCTGATCTGACAGCCCCGGCAGCGGCGCTTGTCTTGGGGGCACTTTCTTGGGGCGTGAGTGCAGCGTCCTCCTCCCCCGCATTCCTCCCGCTTGCCCACGAGCCCTAACAGTACCCAGGAAACTCAATGCCTGCTGCTGCTCCCAATCATGCTATGTAGTCTCTCTGCCCACTCAGGCTGCCAAGCTCAAAGCCGGCCTGATTGCCACTCATGCCACGCTGCCTGCCTGCCCACCCAGGTTGCCATTGCCAGCTCAAAGCTTGCCTCAACCTGCCTGCCTGCCTCTCATGCCAAGCTGCCATGACTGCCTACCTGCCCGCTCAGGTTGCCAAGCTCAAATCCTGCCTGAATGCCTCTCATGCCATGCTGCCTGTCTGCCCCGGAAGCCCATGTTTGCTGCTTCCAAAGGCCCCCACCTCCCAGGCCTATATGCTGTCTGTGCAAAGGGTTCTGTACCCTGGCAACCAGCAATCCACTGTCTAACCACCAGCACCCACCGCCTGCTGCCAAGGAGCCTGTCTCTCTTTCTCTCTGGCACATCCACACAGACACAAGCCCTGCCCTTCCTGGAGGGCTGTCTTCAAGTTGAAACCCTGCTGCTGGCACATCTTGGGGTCAATGTACCTTACCTACACTACATGTGGTGCCAGGTGCTTCTAGTAGTGATTGAGAACTCAAGCTGTATGAGATTCTCTGCCTGCCTGCCTGGCTGTCTGCGTGCATTCCTGTACCTGCTGCTACCACCTATTGCTTAATTGAATGAAGTGTGCCCAACCATGCATTAATTCTAGGGACATAATTATCATCAAACTCACATAGGCTGTCATGCCATTGTATCTGAATCAGTCATGCCTGTCCATTCCAGGAACCATCAACGAGATTCTGGGACCATCATTCCAGTCACTGGGGGCTACATTCCATTCCACTGCATCCAGAAGTCCGGTGCCCACATGCCAGCCTGCCCCCCCCCAACAGCCTACTCCTCCGCACCCACTCGCAGATGCACGCTGAAGCTGCTGGAAATACGAGCCCCTCCGACCACAAGATCCTGCCGCCTGCTGCCCACTGCCAAGGAGCCTGTATCTCTTTCTCTCTGGCACACCCACACAGACACATGCCCTGCCACTCCTTGGGGGCTGTCTGCAAGATGAAACCCATCTTGCTGGCACATCTTTGGGTTAATACCTTACCTAAACTACATGGGGTGGCAGGTGCTGCTGGTAGGGATCAACAAGCTGTATGAGATTCTGCCACCTGCCAGCCCGTGACTTCTGCACAGAGGGATAAAAGATTGGGAAGTTCAAACAAAGCTCGTAACAATAACAAATATAACTTTTATTAACACAACAACAAGAAGAAAAACAACAACATTATAAAACAAAACCCAAACATTTTAAGCTAGAAAGGAAACTTATCTATCCATTTACTCAGTCTTTGGATCTGCCTCCCGGAAGTTGGGGGAAAGGCAAAAGGGGTGCATGGGAGGTAGGGTCAGGGGGATTCACACCCGCTGGCATTTCATAGCCATGCTTGACGGCATAGTCGATGGCCCCTGCCACATCCGCCTGCCAGTTGGAGACCGACTGGCACAAGTGTTCCAGGTCAGCCATCTCGGTGGAGATGTACTTTGAGATGTACTCCACGTATGCCTCCACCTTCTGTTCTCGCACCTTGACTGCCTGGAACCATTCCACCAGTTGGTTCTCCATGGTGACTGCTTGCACCTTTAGGGCAGCCACAAAGTCCCGGGTGGGCCTCTCCACATCCGGCCGAAAGGCCTTGTCCTCAGCAGACTCCCAGGGCACAGGGGACTCCACATCGGGGCTGGAGGAGGGGGAAGGGCTTACATGCCGGCGCTTCAGGGTTGCCTTCCCCCCACTTCTTCTGGCGCTGTTGCTCGGGCTCCATGGCCATGCCAGAGTCCTCATGCCACATCACCGTCAGGCCATGGAGCTTTTCAATATGAGCAATTAGCCCTGATGTGGTCCCCTCTCTCTACCTCCTTAATCTTTTGAAGCAGATCTAAAGAACATAAAAAGATAAGAAGTGCCATACTGCATCAGACCAATGGTCTGTGTCAAGCCCTGCTTGCATTCTGTCTCCTCCACAAGTGGGTGGGTGGCCAATCTCTCTCTGCAGGGGACTTCCGTTCCTAACGGTCATAGGGCATTGGGCAATCCATTCCTTGTTGTTCCAGCCCCCATGCCTTACCTTGCAGATGGTGTATTTTTCTTGCTTCTCAAAGCACTTCCAGACATTGGACCTTGTCCGCTGACTGAGGGTGGCACTGGTAAGTCCCACCTCTGCCTCATTGTCCTGCGTGGTGTGGCACCAGTGCTGGGGCCGGCATCCGATTCCTCTCTGAAACAGGAACACATAAACAACACCTAAGTAATATCATGCATTTATGATGATGCCTCTAGTCCTCCCTCCTTGGGGTGCTAGGGATGGCAACGGGAGATGGTGACCCTGGCTGGCACGTGCAAATCCTGCCCTCCTTGGGGTGCTGCTAGGGAGGGATGGCAATGGAGAGACCCTGGCTGGCACGTGCAAATCCTGCCCTCCTTGGGGTGCTGCTAGGGAGGGATGGCAATGGAAAGACCCTGGCTGACACATGCAAATCCTGCCCTCCCTGGGGCGCTAGGGATGGCAACTGGAAAGACCCTGGCTGGCATGTGCAAATCCTGCCCTTATTTGGGGGTGCTAGGTAGGGATGGCAACTGGAGAGTGGAGACCCCTGCTATGGCTGGCAGGCCCCTGCTATGGCGAGCAGCAGTGCAGCTCGTGCTCATGTCTGACTTCTGGAAGAGCCCCCCACACTACAGTACCCTCTCTCTCTGTGGCAGATATCCGCTGATGCCCATTGTTTGTGTCTGAATGATGCCCACCACCCATGCACCCACCCACATGCCAGTGAGCTCGCTCTAATGGATAGAGCCTTAAGTTTCTTGTCCTCAAAGTAAAAAAAAGTTTACAAACCTGGCAGCATCCTGTGCCCTCTGGCTCCTCCACCACCACCGAAGGTCCAGCAGCAGCGGCAGGAGGAACCTCTTCCTTCACCACCGGGTGCACCACCTTGGCCTTCCCCCAGGCACAGCATTTAATGGTCGTGGCACTGGTCACCTTCTTCTCCATTTTTTTAAAAAAAAAATGTTTAGACACACACAGCCAACACACAGCACCCACCAACAATCACCAACCAGCCAAACCAAAACCAACACATACCACACATCCAAAACATACGAATCAAAACCGAACACCCAGCCAGCCACAAAGCATACGCTCTCACCCACACAAGCTCCGCACGCACTCGAATTTCCGGTTTCCGGCCCGATCACAGGCTCTCGCAGTACTTTTTGCAAATGCCCAAACTGAACCGAACAGCCGAACCCAAACTCAGCGACTGAACCAAACGGTTGAACCAAACTGGTCTGAACTGAACGACTGAACCCGAACCGTTATTTGTTCGCCCATCCCTAGTTGTGCCTATGTTCTGGCAGGGCAGGTATGTCAGGATCTGTGCTGTGGCTTGTGGGGAGAAGGGAGTAGGAGTGGCTTGGACTTTGTGATGGTGCTGGCAGAGTCAATGGGCTTGACTGGCACCCTCCCAAACCCACTGAGGGACAGGGTTGTGCTCTGTGCTGGGGCTTGTGAGGAGTTGGGAGTTGTAGTGGCTTGGGCTCTGTGCTGTTTTCCTGACTGTATACAGTTTCCCTGACTCCTAAGCTGTCTCTTTCCAGACAGGTTGTTTCCCTCTGCTCTCCAGCCTGAATGTGAGTGAAACAATTCAGGTTGGTGTCAGGGTGTTTGTGGCTCCTTTTAACACTGGGGTTCTATGCTTGCAGTTTCCCCAACTCCTATGCTTTACTATGTTCTGGATGAACTGTCCAAACTTTTGACTATTGAAAACTTGCATGCTGACCTGATATAGGCCATTTTTGCATGGATGTGGTGGGTGAAGGGATGGGTGTGCCGGCGGTAGGGTGAAGGTGGGTGTGCGGCTTTTTTCACAGGTGCACACCCATCTCCACCCACGGAGCCTCCTCCGGTTTGCCAGATGGCTCCATGGGTGGGTGATATTTGGAGATGGATGGAGGTGGGTGTTGTGCAGGAGCACACATGCACCCCCACCCACCGCCCGTGCTGTTTGCACAGATACACACCCATCCCCCCACTTACTGCTCTGGTATTTGCACTGATTTTCCCCCTACACCCACCACAACCGGGGTGGGGGGGCATCAGTGCAAAAACGGTCATACTCAAAAGCATGCAACAGAGTTATTTCATTTCTTTCAGGTACCATAAATATGATTTGGTATTTTTTAATAAAGGAGACAAAATCATCATCATTCCTATGCCTGACCCAGCCCGCAATGTTCCATGAACAAATAGTCAGAGGAGAGCAACTGGGGGGAGAGAATAGTCACAGAGTATCGATAGCAGCATTGTTATCTCCACATTTGATCCCCACAGACCTCGCCCGATCATCTGTAGCTGGAGATGGCACATTTAAGGGTTGAGACAGGCTTCTAAAACCCTGACAAGGGGAATATAGGGCAGGCTCCTCTCCAAAGTTTTCTCCTGATTTTGCGGCTCTGAGGGTGGAATACATAAAGCTAGTCAGGAAAAAGAAACAAGAATATGCAGAGATGCAATGGGGAAATTTATTGCATGCAGCGGAAAAGAGAGATGTCAGGAGGTTCTGGCAGCTTGTAAATGGTGCAACCATAAAGGAGCCGAGTCCGACAATAGTTTCGGTTGACCCGCAAATGTGGGCCAAGTATTTTCGCGACCTATTTGCCGCAGGTAGTGGGGAGAGTCAGTGACTTCCCTCAGATTTGGGCATTGTGGATACTCCTCCTTGGCCTCTGGTCACAGCGAATGAGGTGGAGGCCTTAGTAGACTCTTTTAAAAATCATAAAGCCCCGGGCCCTGACCTCATTTACATCAAGTTTATTAAAACTCACAAAGACTGGTGGATACCACTATTGGCTGCCTTATTTTATTTACAGCAATAGATAACACTGGAACGATTCCAGCTCAGTGGGACATGGTGATGGTGGTACCCATATTCAAAAAAGGCTCTAGAAACAACCCGTCAAATTATAGACCTATTAGCCTGCTGTACGTGATAGGGAAAATATATACGAAGCTCTTGCTTGAAAGGCTCACAGAATGGATGCAGCAGGAGAAAGTGTTATCCCTAGAACAAGCAGGCTTTCAGAAAGGGCGATCGACCATTGAGCAATGTTTTGTGTTACACCATTTGACCAGCAAGTATAGAAGGTAGAATGGTGTATTCTATGTGGCCTTCTTAGACCTTAAGGTCACCTTCGACTCCATTGACAGAGGGATCCTTTGGGAGAAACTCCAGAAGACCTCTATCAATGGAAAATTGTTTAGCCTTATCCATGCACTATATGATAACTCTTCGTTAGTGGTTAGGGTCAATCACCAGGGGCACATCACCACCCCCAATAAGCATTACAGATGTGCTGGCTCCAGCCCTCTTCAATATTTACATCAACGAAGTGATCACGCAAATGGCTGACCCCCAAATTTTACCCCACGCGGTTGGCTTCTAGGGCAATAGCTGTCTGTATTACGCAGATGACGTGGCACTTATGTCCCAAACATGCATAGGCTTGATTAGGCAACTGACTACCTTCGCTGCTTTCTGTAAAGATAACAAATTAATCATCAACTATAGTAAATCTAAGGTTATGACCTTTACTAACAGGAAGAAACCCCATCACTGGGTTATAGTGGGCCACCCGCTTCAGCAGGTGGCATCCTTTCGATATCTAGGACTCTTATTCCATTAGAGTGACACTTGAAGAGAGCATGTATCAAGAGCGATTACAGCGGCCAAGGGCCCCTCATGCTCCATATATGGCTTCTTTGCTCGTCAAGGAAGAAGTGCACTTTAGTGTGTCATGGGTTGGAGGTCCGCACCCCCACTTTACTGCGTTTAAGTGACTCAGTTTCCCTCGCGTACAGCCCACTTGAATCAGTTTTTTTTCTCTGGCCGATTCAAGCCTGCTGCAGGGACAACCCCTTTGTCACCCAAGGGCTCGATCCTTCCCGTTTACAGACTCTTTAATCTCTGGATTTGCAAGAGCTTGAGAGTCCTTGTTGCTCACTTGTGTTCCAATGTTAGACACAGACACTTTTTCATAAAGATAAGAAGTCAGTTTATTGATTACATAAGCAAGATTGTTGATCCAGAGTGGTTACTAGAAATCAAAGGTAAATATAATGCATTCTTATATCTATACTGGTTGAGTTCCTTAATAAGCATCTTACCCTACAAGGTCCATAAGTTCTGGTTCCTCAGTCATAGATATAGAATGATTGGGCACTGATCTCTTAGTTGGTAGAAAGCACAATCATGCCTCTCAGTCCATGGTTCGGCTCAGCCCTCCTGGCTGCAAGATGTTGAGTGAGTTCCCGATAGTGTCACCGGGGAGGGGGGAGAACACAAAGGGACTGCCACTCGCACCGTTCAGACACCGAGTACGGTTAGCGGTGGCTCTCTCGGCTAGGCAACAGTGGGGGGGGGGGTCTTGTGCCCATCAGGATAGTGTATTGGCCATTACCTGTAATGAAAGAGAACAGGCCACTATCATCATTGGGCGCCTGGATTGCGAGAGGCCGCGCAGTACCCCCACATTCCCTATCCCACACTCTCAGGGGGAAGGAGGAGGGCTTGGGACAAGGTGCAGGAGGAAACCGTGCGGGGAGAGGGCCCTCACCCAGGCTTGCGAGGGAGGAGATAGGGTCACATGCTCACAGTGCTCCCCAGGGGGAGAGTCTAACCCTGACATGGGAAGGAGGGGAGAGGGAACACTCACACACCAGGCACTCACCACTCGCTCCGTCACTCGTTCAGTCACACCAAGGAAGAAACAGGCCGAAGGGGAAGTCCACTCAATCTCAGACGTCGGGGAAAATGCTGTCAGGAAGTCACAAATGGCAAGAACAAACGCAAGGGGGCCGGTTTCTAGCAATCACCAGCGTCACTCTAACTGCGGCGCTGGTGTTTATGTGGAAGGCCCCGCCCTTGTGCGTGCCCGCAGATGCTCCGAGAGTCACGGCAGCACAGGGGGCGTGGCCAGGGGCACGCCTAGGCTTAGGTAGGGAGTCTTCTAGCCGGGCGCTGTGGGGGGCGTGGCCAAGGGTCCCGTACTGCTGGCTGGCGTGGCACTCGAGGGGGGAAGCCCCGCTGGCTCCTGTCTTGCTCCTAAGTCCTGGGGACCCTGGGTGTGTCGGGCTCTAAGGGGCTGGCGGCGGAGGCTGACAGATAGTCCCTACCCCCCTCTGGGATACAACTCCTTTTATCCCCAGGAGGAAGCCCCTCGTATCTTCTCGAGGCTTCTAGAATTCCTTTTGTTCTCTTTATCAGCTTTCTGTGTCTCTTGCACTAGGCAATGGCTGTCTGCATTAGCATTTTAAACGTCTCTGGCCATCCTTCTGGGGAAAATCCACAAACTGTCTTTCCATTTCCTGGAGCTTGGTCAAGTGTTACAGTCTTGATTTGAGTTTTACAGTTCTTAACTGTAACATTACCTACATGTTGAAACTTTTGCTTTACAAATTTACTAGACTTGTAGTCTACATGTAGACCAGTATCACACGTGTGTGACCCTATGTTCCTTCATGACAAGGTTCATAATAGTAAGGTTAGAGCCCAAGTTTTATACGGAGCAGAGCTTTGGGCCCCTTTTTCCGCACAATGCATTAATTTAACTCAAGATAGGTTTCTTATGGGTCTGCTGGGAAACCTGAAAGGCACCTCACACATTATTGCAAGGCTTGAACTGGGCCAAAAAAGGTGGACCTTGAGCAAGCGTTAAAATTCTGGTGCAAAATCTTCTCTAAACAGTGCCCAGACCTATTAAAGGAGGTCAGAAAAGATGCCTTCACCAGCCCATGGGGCTCCAAAATAGAGGGGCAGCTCAATGAAATGGGATTATCCAAAGAATATCTTTCCCACAAACTTCCTGGGGCAGTAAGAAAGGAGGTATTGGCTAGAGCCTCAGATATAGCACGTCAGCTAGAGATTGGCAAGGTAAATGCCTCCCCCCCATGTTAGGGCCTATAAAGAATGGGCACCCAATCCCAGGCAAATGGCGGAATATCTAACTGCTGCAATATCAGCAAGGGCTAAACAACTATTATTTCATGCCCAAGTTAATGCTTTGCCCTCTCAGGTGCTGGAGGGACAATTTCAGGGCATCCCCTTTGCTGAAAGGCTATGCCCTTTTGATAATATTGCCACTGAGACCATGGCCCATATCATTTTTCATTGCCACCTCTATGACATGCCAAGGGAAAGATACTTGGCGGCACTCCTGGGAAGGTTTCCTGGCAGGTCGGATTCTACGCTTTTGGGCAGGCTTTTGGATGGTTCGAACATCCAGGACATTAAGAATGTTGCATCCTTCCTATTATGTGCATTCCACTATAGGAAGAAATTTTTTGGAATTTAGAACCCTACCGGATGACTTCCTGACTAGGGCTGATGCGGCAGCAGCTGTTACCATGCCGCGATTCCATTCCGCCATTTTGGAATTGCCTGCGCCACACCGCGGCTTTTCTGCGGACATTCCACTAATTTTGCTGGCATTCTGCAAATGGTGGCATTGTGGAAAAATTGTGGAAACTGTCGGAAAACCGCTGTTCCACTATTTTGTGGCATTGGCGGAATGGCGGAAGTAGCGAAAATGTCATGTTGCCGCTATTTTGAGAAGCCTGTGGAAGTAGCGGAATGAAATTAGCGGAACTGCAGAAGTAGTGGAATGAAACTAGCAGAATGAAAGCCTCTGCCACGCCGTACCACTAATTGCAGAAATGCTGTTTCTGGTGGAAATAGCTGCCGCTGCGACATTCCGCTACAGCCCTATTCCTGACCTAAGGTAACTAGCGATAGGTCCAGATGAGTTATGAGCAGTACTCTGAAGCCCAATGCAACTTGACAATTCCCCAGACTGAGCTACTTAGCACTAAACTCGGGCCCACTCCAGCTTGCCAAACTCATGTAGCCCGGACCATCTATTAAAGTAGGAGATGGTATATTCCTCCCCCTGAGGGATGAGACTGTGAAGGGTGCTGCAGTGGGCCTACAGTAACAGAGGTCTTAGGGCTGGAGTAATTTCTCCTGTAATTTAACCCTAGAGTTGCTGGCCCACGACCGCACGCCCCTCCATGGGTAGTACTCTTACATTTCCCAGGGTTTGCTCCCTCAGATATAATTCCATAAAACCTGGAAGTGCTTCTTGATATCTTTCATAATATTATTCAGTTATTTTAATATTATTGTATTATTTTACCAACATTGTCCAATTGCTTATGACTATGTTACCTTGATGAGGATGTATACTCGTCTGGTGTGTACCTTTTATGCAATGGCCTTTGACCACGCAGAATAAACTTGAACTTGAACTTCAGGTATGCCCTTCTGCCTTGTCTGGGTCTCAGGAAGCGTTCTTTTACCACAAGTGCTGAAGGAGCAGTGAATACAGAGAGGTATGGGATATTGTTTGATTTTGTTCTTTGCATTGCAATTGCAACCAGTGCATCAAATGGTCACAAAAATGAATAATTTACAATAAACACTTACTAATTTTAACAGATGAAAAACACAGATTTTGGAGTTTTTAATCAGGGAATTTAAGGTTTTTTTCCAGAGAATTTCCAAATTTTTTGGCAGAGAAAACTAAGAACCCTGATTATGAATTGCCATCTCAATAACACTTTCACTGTTCAAAATGCTTTACAGCTCTTATCTAGGTCCCCCTCACAACAACTCTGTGGGGTTTTACAGATGGAGAACTGATGCTGAGAGATAGTGACTTGCCCAAGGACACAGAGTGAGTTCATAGCTAAGACTGAATTTGAGCTCTGTTCTTCTTCCAGGTGACAGGTCCAGGTCCAACACATCCACTAGGCTACATTGGCTCTGTTTTAAAATATAATGACATGGTGTGATCCTCATTGTCTCAGTTATATAGTAGTGGTTCCCATTCATAGCATAAGCCTACAGCCAGCCATATGACCTGCTAGACACAATTAGATATATGCTTTCTCCCCTGGAGCCAGACTCTTCATCTCACTGGTATCTTTCTCCCCCAACGGTAGGAGAGCTCAACACGAGAAGTAAGCTGAGACACCCTCATAGTACTCATGTCAGGCTGGACTCCTGAGAAAAGGAGTGGCCTGTCCACCGTGTACATCTAATCATCTGTAACCAAAAAGGACTGGCCTTGACAACACACTGCCCAGCATGTTGAGGACCGTTTTCTTTTTTTCATACAGCCCATCTATTTTTTAGAAACAAATTGTCATTCCTCCGAGTGAAAAAAGTTAGAAACTTGAAATAAATGATACCATAAATTTAGTTTTTAGTTTCAATCAAATTTAAATTGTTACGCTAAATTCCACATCACTGGGATTTCCATGAGTTTATTTACTCTTGAGTTGAGTAACTAGAGGATGAAATATGTCAGTCCACTTACAAGCCAACACAGGTAGTAGGTTGTGTGCTTCCATTCAATTATCCTTGGTGAGCTTCGTAGCTGTCTACGTACTGACAGTTTTAAAACAAATTGCCATTTGATATTTTTGTCAAGCATGATAATTTTGTATCACTAAAGCCAAGCAAACTGTAAATTGCAAAATAAAGAATAAAACCATAATTGCTGCATTCATTTATTCATACCATATTAATATAATATAATTATCTAGCAGACAGGCAGAGTCTTATGAATATTCAGCAAAAAGCTGCAGAACGGTTAGTCTAATGAAGACATAAAAACTAACACTTTAAAGCAGATGATAATTTTTCTTTGTTTTGAAATGATAAATGGTTTAAACTTTGTAATTGAAATAATGTACGTTGTAACAGCATCAAAGGGGTTTGCAAAGGGTGGGAGTGGGTGAGAGTATTTCAGAATGGACAAGACATGCCAAGCAAAGTGCCACAAGGATCAGTGTTGCGGCACAAAGTTTATGGGTGCAGTACTCACCTTTTAGTCGATAGGAGCTCAGCCATTGACCTTAATGGAATCAAGATTGAGGCGTGTGCCAAGAATATCTCAATGGCTTTTGTCACGTGAATTCCAATCTACAAAAGGCCCAGGAGAAATGAACTCCCTATCTGAGCCCTTTTGTCTAGAATTATGGTCCAAAAGGATAATTATTACTTTAAGTTTATATGCTACCTTTCTCAAAAAATGGATTCAAAGTGGCTTATAAAATACACAATATACAGAATACAAAAAGCTTCCCGTCATCCATACAAATCCCCCTCCCCATGCTTGTACTCTGCATCTCATGGGGGTGGGGAGAAGGGTGTCATGGCATACACCCCACCCCCATGCCTGTACCTCCCTTCTCACGGGTTCATGGCATAACGTTGCTCTCCTCTCATGCCTGTACCTCTCTCACAGGGGTAGGAGAGCTGGCATAAAACACACACACACACACCCCAGTACTCCCAAGATCCCATATTCCCTTCCATCATAACATATAAAAAACGAATCAATCACTAAATAACAGAAGGGAGCAGAGGAGTACAAGAAAGGTCTATCATGCTAGGTGCCATTGCAACAAACGCAATACATCCAGCCCATGCTCTGAATGCTGTGAGAAGCACAGCATGCTAGGCACTAGTATCCATTCATTAAGCCTAGGCAGCCACCAGTGGCATATGCAACCCTCAAGTACCTGTGAGGGGAGAATACACAGAACAGGGTGACGTGGATCAGTAGCTGCTTCTCAAGTGGGGGTTAAGGTTGAAACATTTTTTAAAAAAAATCTGTTGGAACTGGGCATTTTGATCATTCCAAGCAAAAAATCTGAATGGATGAAATTCTGTTCCTGTTGCCAATTGGAATGAGTGAAAAAACAGTTGCCGTTTTGCTCAAACTATGAAATTCCAATTGAAATTTCACTAGCCTTTCTGTTTTCGCAGAATAGCTGGTTTGAACTAGTCCCACTGGAAGTGTCACAACTTTCCCAGTTCCTATCTCTTCCTCCCCAAACTTGGGCACCAGCAATATATGCAATCCTGAGTTGCCACAGGGGCTTCAGTGGATCTACTTCAGAGTAAGTGGTTTTGTGGATCACTGGCAAAAGTAGAATAGTAGTCTCTGCCCCAATTAACTTTCATTTTAAAGAAATGGCATGTTAATGGGGGGAGAGAAGAAACAATAATTGTCAGTGAACAATTAAGTGAGGAATAGGTCATGTTAATGCCAAGTTCTTGCTGTCATAAAACATCCATTCCTTTTTCTCATTTATATTTTTACCATTTATATATTATTTAAATTGTGTTTTCAGAATTCAAAGAACTTTATAATCCTTTTCTAGTTTGTCCTCACAACAGCTCTGTGAATTAGGTTATTATTATTCCCATTTAACAGATAGGGAACTGAGGCTGGGAGATAATGGTTTTTTTCAGAAGTGACGCTACCACGCTTAGTCACACTTTACCACACCTTAACCCCACCCTGGGGTCACAACCACCATCACTTCTGTTCAATGGCCACCAGATATTCACCACACTTTGCTCCATACCGTGGTAACAGTTACCACTAGTTATGATGCTGGAAAATCGTAGGTAACAGCCAGTGCTAAGCACTACCACAGCTTAGGGCTAAGTGTGGTAAGGCACATCATCATGTCTGGTTTGGGTACTAGCCTACCCTGGGGTGAGGTGGTGGTCGTTACCCCGGATTGGGTCTCAGTGTGGTAGCATCACTTCTGAAAATACCAAATGACTTGCCCATCGCCACCTAGTGAGCTCATGGCTATAGCTGTATTTGAACCTTGGTTTCCCAGGCCCAAGGTCAGCACACTTTCCACTAGGTGTCATTATTTACAGTTTAGCTAAATTTTTATTTTTTTTATTTTTATTTGTTAAATTTTGTAATAGGACCTGTAATGATCACAGTGCCTTAAGGGCTGTGAAACTGGAAAAAAAGGAACCAAAGGCCCCGTGGAAAGAGGTATGCTATGAGGATGGAATGAAGCAGAGAGCGGAGGTATGTCAAAGTAACTGGGAGCTGGTATGCTCTCCGAATCTTGCAGGTTTGTTCTACGCTGCAAGCAAAACTTCAAGCAGAGTTTCCCAAACTTTGGGTTGGGTGCCCAAGTGTGGCTTTGTAGACAATGTTGCAATCTGATGGGCATTTGGAATAGCTGACCTATGTTTCTTGCTGTCTCGTGTTATGGAATTATATATAAATGCCCCAAAGGGTTGTATAAGAGAAAAAACCAAAACAAATGGTATCGCTGGGCTTGATACCAAACCCTGTTCACTGCACAAACAGCGCGCACGCATCTTCTTGTGTGCAACCCCCGCGCAGATGGTGCACGAACCTGTGCAGGAAGGACTGTGGCCCGTGAGGAAGCCATGTGCACGCACATAAGCCATGCACGCAGGGGGTTGGGACGTACAGATCCTGGGGACATGGGATGAGATACACAGATAATGATATGACATCTAATGCCCCCGTCCTGTTTTGAATTCCCTGTGCAAGGAGAGGGGATTTTATGAATTCTTCTTACTTACAACCTTGCTGAACAGTCATTTATCTTGCATATTATTATATATGTGAAGAAATTTCTCTTTGGGCTACTTAATTCCTTAGTAGACTGTTTCATTGTTACCTGTAATTTAATATGCAACCGATGGTCATATTAGACAATCTGTTCAACAAAGGTTAAGAGCTATGACAGCAAAAATTTGATTTTTAAAAAGCCCATGTGGTACTTATGCATGCAGTTACTGAAACAAGAAGAGATCCGTCCCAGTATTAGAATAGAAATTATCTTATCTCCTGTAAAACAACTGTTAGTATAAACCAAAGGCATTTTCTGCTCAAGAGCTGCCAAGCGCTAGAAAGGTCAGGAAGCTCATTTTCTTCTAGTCTCAGCCAATAAAACTGATACAAGGGTGGCATACCTAAATAAACATCCACAATAATTTTTGCATAAATGTAGAGCGACACAAGAATTGAGATGCAATTATTTAGCATTTATTGGGGAAGGAGATGGTTTATTTGGTATGTCAGGGCCTGACTCTCTTGAGAGGGAGAAAGCACTCTGAGATGTCTAAAGTTTTACAATGTGTCTGCATGGCAGCTGCATTAAACAGGTACTCCTTATAGCCATCATGTGCACAATTTACACCAAATTTAAAGCCATTTTGAAGGAATCCTTATGGGAGTATTTAGACCATAATTACAGCAAATGAACATTCAAAATTAGCAAAAAAGCATTTCATTTAATTAGCGAAATTAACTACACTTTACTGTAGGTACAGTACTTTTTGTATGTTCAGAATAAAGAGATAACTGAACCTGAAAATCTAATTTTACAAAGGCTTCTACTGTCTAGCTTTATTAATAAAGTACATGAAGTAAAACAAAAAGGAGTCCTTTGTTCCCTAATGTTACAGACAATGCATTTTCATTTTGCAGTTATGTCATACAATTTGTTCCTATGCTGTACAATCAATAAATTTGGTAGCTTTTAATTTTCTTCTTTTCACCCCACAGTTGGGGATAGAAAACCTCTTTTAGGTCCTGATGTAAAGCTTGTTGAAGCAGACAGCAAAGCTCCCACTGCTTTGGATCACGCCCTTGTTGAGTATGGGTATTAAACTCCAGACTTGAGGTCATAATAGATTTTTGATCTATTACCAATAGTGCCGAAGGAAATGATTTTCATATCAATATTCTGAGTCTACTTTGTCATTAATCCAAATCCCCAGGAGTCAGCTTAATAAGGAGCTGTCAGAATCCCAAGTCAGAGTTGGAGATCATGGAAAAAGAGGAGGAGAATATTGAACCAAAAGCTGACATTTTCGACAAAGCTGTAAGTGAAAGAGTGAGCAAAGAATTGGAGGTGACTTCCAGTGTTCTGTATGCCGCCTGGGCCAAATGTTGACCCTTTATTCTGTGAGAGTTATGGGTTTGCAAGGCCATGTTTTCCTTTGTAAGAGCTCTATCTTATACTAATAAAAGGTTCCTTATTGTTATGTGTCTGATCTCCTAAGATTTTCTGAATCTTCACGCTACCATAGAAGAGTTTGCTAGTGAAGTGGCTAAACAGTAGCTCTCTTGGTCTTCTGCAGGATGAGACCTCATCCCCTGCCATTCTGTTCCCATCTCTTACTAGAGGAGAAAAGAGCTCAGAGGTGTTGATCACTTTGGTTTGTGCAGATCACTGAAAGGGAAATCTGTCTTTGTGCTTTGTAATAGAGACAAAGTAGTAAAGTGATATCTTTATTGGACCAACTACAGCTGGTGGAGGTATGCAAGCTTTCGGACATCAGAGTCCTTTGTCAGACAGGTCTGGTGTTACTAAATTAAGAAGCAAAGTATTTCCAAGTAGATGCATTTTAGTACTTCCACTTGGGGCACAGTTTTCCCCAGGCCTGCAGATCTCTAGTGTTCTCTACAAATGTGTGTCTATTTCTCACGCTAATCTTGCTTTGACCTAGTTATCAGCTATGTCAGAAATAATTTGGCCTCTAATTAGTCCATCTGTTAAGTGTTCAAAACCACAGGACTTGACCTTCTTAAACGTATGTAGGGCCCTTCATTTTCAGTTTTTATCTTTTTATTTTCCCCAGGCATTTATCAGTGTTTATTACAACAAACAACAGCAACAACAACAGAAACAGGTGAAAATCGGTGCCAAAAATAACTATTTTTTCTGGTAAATATCGGGGTTTATTTTGTGGCGAGATGGGAGGCAACAACAAAACGTATAACATAGATTAATGCTTTGATAAATGGAATTTATTGTAGTTTGCTGTAAAAATTAAACAGAACTTAAAAACTGTATGCCACTAGACCTGAAACTAAAAATCAATGAGTGCTGCTTCCATCGCAAGCAGAGTATTCGCCTAGATTCACGCAACATGGAAGCTCTCCCACTATTTTCACCATTATCTGATATTTTTCACATGCTGAACGGGGCTGTCCCAAATCCTGTATGTGCCCCGCATGCACTGCCCGGGGCTGTGGAGATGAAATCTTTCAAACTAAACACCAAGGAAGTGCTGGAAATTGCTAAACATGCTGTTAAACTGGCATAAAATCCCCAGAAAGTAACTAAAAGATCCCAGAAAGTGATGAAAAATCCTCCAAAGTGACAAATGTATGATATTTTCCTAATAAAATTATCTATTTTTATGTACTCGAGTGATACAAAATTCAGGTGAACATCAGTAAAAACTGAATACTTTTTGTACCCGGGATTTTTTTGGGGGTAAAAATAGGTTTAAACTAAAAACAAAAGGTCTTATTTGTAAGGTATGTAACAGCAGAATGCCCACCTGTTGCACCTTTATAGCTTGCTTTGTGTAAAGAAAATGTCCATTTGCCAAGTCTAGAGAGACTGGTTACCATATTATTATTATTTTCAGATATAAAGATGGAGACTTAGTATTTCAAATGAGATCTCTTATTTGACCAAGTTGGTGAGCATATACAAGATTTTGAGCCACACAAGGCCCTCCCTCTGTCAAATAAAAAGCTAGAGCCCCGTCTCCAGCTTTATGTGGCTCTCGGTATATATTGAAATTTCAGAACAATGTTTTTAGCAACTTGCGGTACCCTTCATGAACCGTTTGTATTGTAGTTTTTTGTTGGTGCCAGCCATGTATACCACAAACACTGCAGTAGTGTTGGGGATTTTACCCTTGTCTGACTTCTCTTCCCAGTTCTCTTCTAAACTGGCATTCACTAGGCTTAAATTGTTCAGTTTTCTAAGATTCACTTCTAACTCAATGTAATAAGAATTGTTGGCAAGAAAATTGATTTCTTACCTCTGCTTGGGTACAAATGCAATATGATCTGTAAGGTAACCATGGAATCTCCTTCCTTGGATTTTTTTCCAGAATAGGCTTGATAGGTCAAGTTTTTTGGGTGGTAGCTATGGAGAGGGCATTCACGATGACTACACCAAGACTGTGGAACTCCCTCCTGGTGGAGGTCCTCAGACCTTCCCTCCTTTTGACAACAGTGTAAGACCTAGATGTTTTATAATGTTTTATTTTTATTTTATATTTATAATGTATGTTGTGCTTTTATAATATTATTTGTGAGTCTCCCCGAGCTGCTGATAGCAGGAGGGAGCAGGATATGAAATAATGAAATAAATAAATGAAATAAATGAAATAAAATGAACTGAGAGACCTGGGGCTACCCCCACCCCTGCTCTCCAGTGTGTTTAAAAGTCTTCAAGTCACCTGCAAGCAGGAAGGAGGGTGTTTCTGCTGCTGCTGGGGAGCTGAAATCCAGGGGCTCGGCATGGATTGTGAGACCTGGGGCTGCCTCCCCTCCTCCACCGTCTGCTCTCCAATGTGTTTAAAAGCCTTCAGGCCACTTGCAGGCAGCTGCCGAAGGCAGGTGCTAAAGGCTAGCTGTTGTTTGGCAGTCAGAGGCTGAGGCTGGGCTTATTTTATTTATTTGTTTGCTTTGTAGTTTGTATTTTAATAGTTTTAAGAAGGATGTTGGTTGGGGGAGGGTAGATATGGGGTTGTGATGCTACGGCCCCCGGTGAGACGGGAGACACAGGCAGGGGTGGGGACAAAGTGGGTTGTGCCATGGCACCTCCAGTGAGAGAGGGGGGGCATAGGCCTGGGGGATCAGGGGTGGGGAGGGAATGTCCTGGCCCCCTCAGTGAGACAGGGGTTCTCTTGGTCTGGGAGAGGAGATGGGGGTAGTTGGGATTGGTTGGGGGAAGAGGATGGGAGATATGGGTTTGGTGGGGTTGAGGGAGGTGTTTTTTCTTGGGAAGAGTGGGTTTGGAGTGGGAGAGTAGGGGGCTTTCCCTGCCTGCGTCTATTGCCATTCTGCCTCCAGGGATGCTGGGCTCAGGACCTCAGGAGCCAGAGGGGGGGATGGTCCTTGACGGGATGGGGCAGTTATTGAACCAATTGGGGTCGTGTTGGGCATGGGGAGGTATGATGGGGGGAGGGAAAGAAACTATCAGGGGCACCTGGGGAGGCACCTTATGTCTGTTACCATGTCCCAATCCCCTTTTGTCTTGGAATATTTGGTGGTTGAGACCAGTGAGGCCCCTGATCTAAAGCTGATGCTGCTTAATGCGAGTTCAGGGGCAAACAAAACATCAGCCATCGTTGATCTTATTCATGATGAGGCCGCTGACCTCATATGCATTACAGACACCTGACTGGTTGAGCCATCTGGGCCTATATTGTCCCAGATGGTGCCAGCCGGATACTCAGTGCAGCATCAGCCTAGGATTCAGGGACGGGGGTGGTGTGGCAGTGATCTGTAAAGATACTGTGGTCTTCTGAAGGTAACCAGTGCCTAACTCTTCCAAGACAGTGTGTGTCCACTTTGTGTTGGAGTTGACCGGGGATTCTGCTTGTGTACTGACCACCCTGCTGCACAGCAGACTTTCTGAACAAGCTGGTTGAGTTGGTCTCAGAGGTGGTCTTGAAGTCACCCAGACGTATAGTCTTGGGTGACTTCAAAATACATGATGAGACTAAACTTTTGGGGCTAGAGTAGGATTTCATAGCCTCCATGACAACCGTGGGTCTATCCTAGATTATATCTGGCCAACACATGTTGAATCTGATGTTTTTCACTGGCCTGGAGACAGGGCTTCCAATTATTGGTGTTGTCATAATACCGTTGTCATGGGAAGATCATTACCTTTTGAAGGCCCAGATCTCCACCCACCATTGGGGTGGTGAACCAGTAAGGCTGGTCCACTCCGAGACTTATGGATCCACTTGATTTCCAGAACTCTCTGGGGGATTTACCTTCTGACCTTGAGGACTACGCTGTTGATGACGTGGTCATTTTATGGAATGATATCTTGACCAGGGCCATTGACACGGTTGCACCCTGGTGTCCGCTCCCACCACTGTGACAGCATAGGTCCCCCTAGTACACAAAGGACCTGAGGCAGATGAAGCAGGAGGGTAGGTGGTTAGAGTGCAGGTGGTACTCGACTCTCACTGAAGCCAACCGATTGCGGCATAGATAATTTTTTATGGGACCATGCCATGGCTGTGATGGTGTCAAAAAAAACCTTTCTTCTCTGCTATCATAGTGTCTGCACAGTCTCATCCTGTGGAGCTTTTTCGGTGGTGAATGGCCTGGTTAATCTGGACTGTCTTCATCATGAAACTGACTGATCTACTGCTCGTTGTGACATCTTTATTAATTACTTTGCAGACAAAATCACTTGTATTCATCACGACTTAGTTGCTGCTACTTTGACTGCAGTGTCAGAGTTTGGGGTAGTGGAAGCTCAGCCTTGACCCATTTGGTTGGATCAGTTTCAGTTGGTGTCATCCGCCAATGCAGTGTGTGTGCTTGGAGTGATGTGGGCAACCAGTTGTGAATTAGATCCTTGCCCATCCTGGCTGGTGAAAGCCAGCTGGGAGACATTGGGGCCTTTGCTAGCTGTGGTTGTCAGTGCCTCCCTTTGTGAGGGTAGGTTGTTGAAAACATCTTTGGATGCTGACTCCCCCAGCTAGGTATTGGCCTGTTTCTAACCTTTCCTTTTTAGGGAAGATTACTGAATGAGTGGCTGCCCGGCAGCTTCAGGCTCATCTCGATGCTTTTAGATTCTTGGACCCATTTCAGTCAGGTTTTCATCCAGGGTATAACAATAACATGAAAACTGCACTTGTGGCCTTGGCTGATGGACTCCTGGAGATTGACAGTGGGAATTGTGCCCTGTTGACCATGTTAGATCTTTGATAAAGTTGTTCATGAGGTGCTGTTGACACATCTGTGGGACCTGGCAGGGGTGTGCAGGACTGTTCTTGAGCGGTTTCATTTGTTCCTGTCTCAGAGGTCTTAGTGGGTGGTGATGGGAAATTGATCATCATCCCTTCCTTGTAAAGCTGCCCTTGATGACTGTTCAAAAGTCTGCACTGGCTTCCTATAGCTTTCCAGGCACAATTCAAGGTGCTGGCTTTGACTTTTAAAGCCCTAAATGGTCTGGGTCCCACATGTCTGAGAGACCGCCTGCCCTTCTAACTCTACTGTGGCCCCTGTGATCAGCCGGGACCACCTCCCTGTGGGTGCCATCAGTTAATCTTGTTCATGCAGTGAGGGATCACAGTGGGGGGGGGGGAGGTGTTCTCAGTTCCTGCCCAATGCCATGGAACTCCCTTCCTCCAGAGGTTTGGTTGAGCCCGAGCTTAAGCATCATCCAGAGGCAGTGCAAGACCTTTCTCTTTGTAAAAGCATTTGGCGGCCAATGATAGAGGACGGGGTGGGGGTTGGGGGTTGGTACGTGGGTTGGGGTAGGGTTGTGAGTGGAG
Source organism: Sphenodon punctatus (assembly GCA_003113815.1). Classification (NCBI taxonomy): domain Eukaryota; kingdom Metazoa; phylum Chordata; class Lepidosauria; order Sphenodontia; family Sphenodontidae; genus Sphenodon; species Sphenodon punctatus. Next base: position 368,218 of record QEPC01013781.1, on the reverse strand, counting down.
TTGGAGCAGGACATGGGACGGTGGTATTGGGGGGGGCTGTGAAATGGTTGAAGGTTTTGGGGCATTTTGTATTTTATTGTTTTTATGGATTTTTATGTTTTATATGTGGTTTTAATTGCCCTGAGCCTTTTAGGTAAGGGCAGGATAAAAAATTAAATAAATAAATAATTCCTTCAGGGCCTTCCTTGCGGTGTCCTGCAGAATTCCATTCTGTCTCCCCTCTTGTTCAATGTGTATCTGAAGCCACTGGGCGAGATCATCTGGAGCTTTGGAGTGAGGTGCCATCAGTATACTGATGACACCCAGCTCTACCTCTCTTTTTCTTCTGACCAAGGTCCCACAGACTCGGTGCTTTCCCAGTGCCTAGCTGCTTCTGGGGATTGGATGAGGGTGAGCTAGGTTAAAGCTGAATTCAAACAAGACTGAAGTAATGGTGGCTGGCCTATCTTGTGACTTGGAAGAGACTGGGACCCCTGTTATTGAGGGGGTCTGGCCTCCTATAGTTACTCAGGTGCACAGCCTTAGGATGTGTCAACATTTCTTTTTGGCAGGCAGGGATAGAGGTTGGGTGGATGGGTTTGGGGGGTGAGGGGAGGGGTTTTTAAGGGAGTTTATTTCATTGCTTTGTATTTTTATTATTTTTCTTGTTGTCAACTGCCCTTAGCTTTCGGTGAAGGGCGAGGGTATAAATAAATAAATAAATAAATAAATAAGCATTGTCTGTGATACCATAGGCCTAGGGGCAAAATATGGCCTGTGGCTAGTTTTTATTTGCCCCCTTTCCAGTTTCTGGATCAGGTCCTTGGATCCAGCTCCTACCCCAGTCACTGAAAGAGTGAGTTCAGGGCAAAGGAGTAGAGATAAGGACACGCACACAAGGATATGGAACAGATCCATTGCACAGATCAATGATCTGGACTAGAGCTGAAACAAGATTTTGCCAAAATGTGAAATCTCGTTGAAATCTTGGTTACTGATACTAGCTTGGCCGAATGAAGAACTTCTTCATACTTGACAATGGGGCCGATTTCAAGCCCTGTGGATCACGCACGCAGCCACATACATGCGCATGTGCATGGCAACCGTGCTCACTGCCATTGCCAGCACATAGTGCCACATGGAAACTAGATCTTCAGGGATTGGCCCCAATGTTTTAACTGATATTTCAGTTCTTCATTTATCAATAATTTGCTTACTGGGATCCCATTTATGGACTTTCAAATTACTGTTTACCGCGTACTATTCATTTATCATTTACTGCATTGCTGAGGGTACCATTTTACTTTGGGTTTTTTGTTTCTTTACCTGTATATCTGACCCAATCACTATACAAATAGCCCACCCCTTAAACTCCCGTGTGCCTCTTAACCACGTGCCTCCAATCAGAATTGCTGCTCTGTGTTCCCTTTGCTTTGACCAGTCTACAACTGCATTGCAGATTTTTAAAGAAATCTGGTATGAAGTTGAAGATTGGTCAAAGCATAGAACAACAATTCTGACTGGAGGTACTGGAGTGGAGGTTACGGGGCACTGAGGGGAAGTTTAAGGGGTGGGCTATTTGCACAGTGATTGGCTCAGAAATATGGAAACAACAAAACCAGAAGTAAAATGGTGCCCTTGGCAATTCGGTAAGCAATAAATGACTGGCACATGGTATGCAGTAAGCAGAAAGTTGGTAAATCGAGATGATATTTGATATTGCGAGAATCAAGGCATTGCATCAGTATTAGGAAACAGTTGAGAAGTCAATTTTAATTCTCGATATGTCAAAATTTCTTGTGAATAAAAAAATTTGCTAATTGTTCAGCCCTAATCTGGACCTTCCTTTTCCTGAGTGCATCCCTGCTCCCAACTTCAGTGTGGCTTTTGGAGCTTTTACTAATTTTCAAAGTGTTCCCTGGGAGGAAAAAGGTTCTCTATCCCTGGCTTAGGGCATCCTACCTTGGAGCAGGGGATTGGATGATCCTCAATGTACCTTCCAATCCTACAATTCTGTGGACTCTGGTTCCCATACTTTGACACTGAAGATTATACATGCTCTTGGAATGGGCTCTGCTACAGATGATGGAATGCCCCCTTGCCCTGGGCTACTTCTTCCCGACATGCCTGTTTCCTCCCAGCAGCAAGGGATAGAAACTGCACCAGGGAGTGTAGGTCTCCCAAGTTCATGGGTCATGGTGCAGCTGTGCTATTTGTCCTCCTTATAGCTATGCCTCTTATGCTTCTCTTAACTTCGATGATCTCCATGGACATGTCATTCACCTTTTCTGACTTCCTCTGGGCCCTCCTCTCTTCCCCTTTTAAAGCTTGTGACAAGGTCATGTAAGTCCGTGCAGGACTAGATCCATGAAGTCGGGGTAAGTCACTGCAAGGATGCAGCCATCAAAGCGAATGAAGCCATACTAAGTAGCTGGCCCTTTAATGACTAAGCATAGAGGTGCCAATTAAGGTCAGCTAAGGGACGTCAACAGACTGTGACTGTGTAAGCCAGGGGAAGCTCAGTTTTATAAAGGTGAGCTGAGTAGCCTAAAGGGAGACTGCTAGGGAAAGGCAGAAAGGGGGGCTCACGAGATATAGCTAGACTGGGAGGATCACAAGGTCCTGGCAGTCAGAGAAAAGGCTAGGCTAAGTGAAGGGCCTGGAAAACAGGCACCCCAGGGACCTGGTAATATACTGGAATGTCATTGCTTGAGGGAATGCTGGTATGTGTATATGGTGGTTGAAGCCTAAGACACTATAAAGCGCACTAAGAAGGAGAAGATATACTGTGGACTGGTGTTTTGGTAGCAGTCCTGTAGGGACTCACGGTAACAGGGATCCACCCTGTTACAAGCCTTGCACATATTACTGCTCTATACCAGCAGCTGTAGTATTTCTGATATGGTGGAGTTATGATTGGCTAGACATGACCAAAATTGAGACCACATATCTGTGGTGTAATTGAAGGTGTAAGGGTGCATTCAAATGTACACTTAATTCGCACAGCAGCAGTGGTGGCATCGTGCAATTTAAAGCAACGCACACTTCCGGGTTGGTGTGAATGCACCAATTCAGCGTAATGCGAACTGTCGGAGTGCGGTTTTCAAAGCTGCTCGGAGCATCTTTGAAAACCGCACTCCGACAGTTCGCATTACACTGAATTGTGCGCACTAGGTGCATTCACACCAACCCGGAAGTGCACATTGCTTTACATCGCATGATGCCGCTGCTGTGTGAATTAAGCGCACATCTGAATGCAGCCTAAATATTTTACAATCTATAACTTGGAAGAAGAACAAGCATAGGAAGTCAGCAGAGCACTATGAAACAACCCAGCACAGTGCACCCAATTAACCAACCTAGCGAATACAAATAAGGAAACACGCTCACACTTAGTTGCTATACCTCCAGAGGATAGTTTAAGAGTATTGGATAAATGTACGACAGAGATAGAAGCAGTTAGTTGGCAGGCACCTTGTCATCCTGAAAGTTCTGGCTGGTGCATTTGGGAGAGGCATGAAGTGATGACTCTCCTTATAATCTATCCACGGAAGCAGCTCACTAAGGTTATGTATGTGTGCAAGTTCTTATGAGACTGAGACTTAGGGACCATAGTGATTGAAACTTTTGACCTGTGAAGTGTGAAACCTATGTGGAGGGAAAAAACAGTATTCATATGGTCTGTGCCGAACAGCCAAACCTGACATGTTTTTTTGCTTTTGCTCCAGTGATAGGATGCTTTTAGATGGACAATCGCCCCAGTTCTGCCCGCGCCAGCTCACTTCACCCTCAAGCTAAAGGTGCCTCCACCAGATATGCAGTTGGAGCCAAACCTGGGGCACCAGCCTGAAGTGGAGATGCTGTTCATCTGCTGCCACGCTGCAGCTCCACCTTTGACTGGCCATTGCCCCAGGCAATGCTATATAGTTTTCAGACACCAGCCTAAAGCGTCGGGCAATTGCCCACAACTCTATGGTGTGGAGGGGGCCACTATGCGGGTGGACCATGAGCCAAAGAACACGCCGGGTCTGTCTGAATCTGACCCAGGCAGGGCTGGAAGCAGGCGGACCCAGGGGTGAACCTTCAGAGCAGCTTCAGAGACAGGCTACCTTTGTGTCCATTGTAAAGCACCTATGGTGTCAGAGATAATGTCCCGATGGGCATATTGGAGACCAACACATTGTTAGGAGTGGGGCTGGGCGCAGCTCCGGTTTTGGGTAGGCACTTGCCAGAGCAGAGAAGGAAGTCTGAGTATGTGGTCAGTTTGTAAATCCAAGTCAAATTCCAGGAGACAGTCCAAGAGAACAGGTGGTGCACTAGGGCAAGTGGTGGTAGAATCCTGTGGGCCGAGGGCCAGCGTGGGTGGAAGAATCGGGTGCGTGGCACAGGAATCCACGAGCTGGAGAAAGACATGCATGTAGAGGCTGAATGGGAACTCAGGAGTTGGAGCAAGATGCGGGAGGTGAGCCTGAGCAGGAGATCCACACAGCTGGCAAACCAAAGATGAACTGGATGCCTTCTCCTTATATTGGGGAAAAGGAAGTTCTAGGAGCTTCCTGCTCCTCCCCCTTTGATCCAGGGATAGCTCCTTATTAGCTGTGCTCATAGCACACGGCATGGAATCAACGGTAAGTGTGGTATGGTGCCATTTTGGCTGGTGGACGGTGCCTCTGAGTCTGGTGCAACTATAAGCTGGTCCCAGTCTGGCTGGTGGGCTTCACCTCTGCATTTGGAGCTAACTGTAACCTGACCCCATTCTGTTTGGTGAATAGCGCCTCTGCAACTTGTTGGAGACTGTGAGCAGGGGGATGTCAGTGACGATGGGTGCCATGGGTGACAGCTCTCACCCCCAAAATGGTGGCCCCTGGTGGGGGGTTCCAGTCTGTCTGGGAACTGTTGATGGAACTCATTGACAAAGGTAGGTGCATGTATTTGCGAAGCTGATTCCCTGCAACGTTCTTCTGGTCCATATCCCTCCCAGTCCACGAGGTACTGGAGATGCCTGCAATGCTGACAAGAGTCCAGGATGTGATGGACGATGTATTCTTCATCACCCTTGCAAGTCACAGGAGGTGATGGTGGTGCAGTGCAGCCTGGAAACCAGCCTGGGAGGCAAGGTCTCAACTGGGACATGTGGACCACTGTGTGTATGTGAAGTTCTGAGGTCAGGTGTAGCTTACAAGCAATAGGGCTGATGTGGCACATCACTGCCTAGGGGCCAAGGTATTTGTAGTCAAGTTTTGCCAATAAGTATGGTGAACAGTAATGGGTGGTGGAGAGCCAGACCTTATCCCTGAGTTGATACTGGGGATCCTCCTGGTGGTGGCAACTGCTGAAGCCTTGTAGGCATCTTGGACTGAGCTGAAATAACATTGTGGGGATTTCTGATGATTTGCTGACCGAATCCAGGACTGCAGGGACCTCAGGGGTGTCCAGAAAGTTGAGGTGGAAACAGGGATGGAAACCATATGTGGAATAGATTGGAGTCTGTCCTAAAGACGCATGCTGGAAGTTGTTGTACACAAGTTGCAGCAAATGCTGTTTTTGTCGGTAATGGGTCATTCTTGTTTCTGCTGTTTTTGCCATTGTCATTGTTGGGGTTTTTGGGGTTTTTTTTGCCAGTTGAACAGAGCTGCTACAGGTCCAATCTCGAGCACCAAGTGTGCCCCATGCACATCTCCAGGGACTGTGGAGATGCAGAAGTGCTGGAAATTGCCATAAAAGTGTCATAAAAGTGTTACAAAAGGCCCGGAAATTGACACAAAGTGATGAACAAAAAATGCGATAAAGTGACAAAAAACATGGAAAATGCTGCAAAGAGATTAAATTGATGGGAAATGATGGAAAAATCACAGGTGCTAAAATCCTGTGGGCCAAAGCCTAGAGTGGGTGGAAGAACCAGGTGTGCAGTGCAGGAATCCAGGAGCTGGAGCAAGACACAGGAGTGGAGGGCCGGAAAGAACTTGGGAGCTGAAGCAAGATGAGCAAGGCCAAGCAGGAACTCAGGAGCTGGAGCAAGATGTGGAGCAAGGCTGAGAGGGAACTCAGGTGCACCTCTGTTGGTCACCCTCAGAATGGCGACTCATTAGGGGGTTGCACACAGGTGGGAAGAGGCCTCATTGCTCCCCTTTCCGCTTAGAAAACCCAGATGGGGATGACCCCAGGCTTAGCTCTAAAGCTCGCTGGCCAGGGGAGGAGAAGGGAGCAGTGAGCACCGACCAGGATAGTAGAAGCCCCAGCCTGGTGGTGAGGTGAGTCAGCCCGGGGAGCATGGGTATGGAGGGGAAGGGACTTGAAGGTACTCAAGCAACCTGTCAGGTGGCGTTTAAAGGCTGCTTCCCCCCACACTGCCAAAAAGCTGTTAGGTGGTGGTGGCAGGGGCGGGGAGTGCACAGCTGGCCTTTGAAACTTAAAAGCACTTGCCCTCTCCAGATACTATTTTTATCTGCTTACTGAGAAATCACATCAGGACCTAAATCTTGGCGAGATCTTGGATTCCGTGCTTGCAATGGTGAGCATTTTCATGAGCAGCAAAATCGATGCTTGTTTCAGCCCTAGTTAGTCAGTTCTGTGGCTAAATATGTGAATTAAGCTCATGAATACAGAATTGAATATATATAGTTCACCCCAAATTTAAACCAAGAGCATCTGTTTCCTAGTCCCGTGTTCTATCCAATATGATAACCTTGTAGTTTTCAGCTTTTTACTAAGGCCTGAACTCACCACCTGTTCTGTGTGAGCACAGTTTAAGTCTTGGGGAATAAATATAGGACAGGAGTATAAACTGGTTTAAATTTGCAATAAGAAATTGTAGGATTACAGAAGAACCCAATAAAAGTTGAGCTAATCATATGTGTTGTGCTCTGCTCATGTTGTGTGTCTTTTTGTTTTAAGTTCCTCAGAATAAGGATTGTCTCATTGTATATATTTGGAAAGTGCTTTGGGACACTACTGCAATACTGTGTATTTTTTATGTTTAATTCCTTTTCTAGAACGAGGACATTGACTTGCTATTAGGAGACTGAGATTTTTTTGAAACATTAAACATTGGTGTTACAATATTTTGCAAACTCTAGTCAAGGAAAAGCAAAATTGACTATTTCTTTCAGAGACATGTGACCGCCTCCAACTCCTGACATTGCTCAGTGTTACGCTCAGTTCCATTTTCTGTATCCAAAGAGGGTCCCTTGCCAGCAGAACCAGGGGTCTATGATGTTGAAGTTGGAGTGGTGGTGAGATGTTGGTGAAGGATGGAATGTAGAAGGGGGTGGGCTTGCTCATGGTGCTCCATATGAGCTTTTATTTAAGGGTATAGATATTTGAGTCAGCATAACCTAGTGAACAAGTTGTTCTTGGAACTGAGACACCAAGTTTCAAATCCTGGTTTACCGATTAACTCACTGGGTAGCCTTGGGCAAGTCACTATCTCATTGCTTCAGTTCCCCATCTTTAAAATGGGAATTAAAATGACCTACCTAACAGGGTTATTGTAGGATTGAACTAGATTAGGATCACAAAGCACCTTGACCTCCGAAATCTCTCGCTAAATGACAAATAAATAATACTGCAGAGGAATTTTATCTTTGTCCCAGTTCAGCTACTCAGAGTGCTGGGTAAAGGATATTTGGAAAATTCTACCTTGGAACTAATCTAAATTTTCCTCTTGCTTCCTTTGGCCCTCCTAGCCTCACTGACCCAAATATAGGAAAATAATAATAATATTTACTTGTACTCAGCAGGTTCACAGATCTAAACTCCTGATGATAAACAGAAGACATGAGTCCCAAAGTAAAAGACCCTACACAAGTTCCGATCCAAAAAAGTGCTGTCAGCAGAGATTTCACTTCTGGTTCACTGCTCTCTTCATACCTTCATCTGATCTATCACTATGGTGAGAGGGACGCTATCTCAAGTAACCGGGTCCCAAATAATGTATGGCTTTCTGAATTAATACCAGTGCTTTCTATGCCACTTGATGCCATAAAGTAGTTGCTCATCCAATACATTAGTTGCTCATCCAATACCTTTTAAGATTATATTTTTTCCTACTTGATATAGTTGGCTTTTTCTCCTATTGCTTCCTATATTAAGCGTTTGTATAACTTTCCCTAGAATGCTTGGAATATGGAAATCCATATTCCTTTCCCTGGAATATTGTGTAAATTAGCTGAAATCTACCAGATATGCCAGAGTAGAATGTGTGTGTTAAAACATTGTGTCTATATTGGTGGTGGGGAAATATATCTATTGAAACAAGGTAGCTTTCCTTGTCTAGTTGATGAGCATCCAGTGCAAGGTTTGAATAGCTTTGCATCATTAGAGGGGTGTCTTTCATATGGAGTAAGCATTTTCAATCCATTTTCCAGTGTATTTGATGCCATCAGTCCATTTATAGTAAGAGACATTTAGGTCTTATTGCTCCACCCATTTTTCCTGTTTGCTCCAACAGTCGTCATTTTAATCTCCTTTTCCTCCCTGCTAAGGTTGGGTAGGGCTGAAGTTTGTTTTGCACATACTTAATAATTCATTTCATTGCTTGGAGAACCTGTTGAACATTCTATTGATCTCTCCCTATTGAAGGGTACAACAGAAGCACTCGTTTTGCATTCTAGGCTTTGATGGCAAAAACTATTCAAACACCAAAAGTGAATGTGCTGGGCTGGTGTTGTTCCTGTATATATTTTCCAGAAGTATAGGCAAGATCTCTCATGAGATAAGGTCCCAAGTCATGGGATAGGGGGCAGTGTCTTACTATGGATCAGAAACTGGTTAAAAGATAGAAAGCAAAGGGTAGGACTCAATGATCAGTTTTCACAATGGAGATGTAAAAAGTGGTGTGCCTCAGAGATTTGTATTGGGACTGGTTCTATTTAACATATTCATTAATGATTTGGAAAAGGGTGTTAAGAGTGAGGTGATCAAATTTGCAGATGACACCATGAGCAGACTGTGAGGAACTGCAACAGGATCTTATGACATGCCTGGGCATCGAAATGCCTGGGCATCGAAATGACATCTAGATGCCTGGGCATCTAAATGGCAAATGAGATTTAATGTGGACAAGTGCAAAGTGATACACGTAGGGAAAAATAATCCAAACTATGCGTACACAATGCTGAGTACTAAGCTAGGAGTTACCACTCAAGAAAAGGATCTGGGGATTGTGAGTGGACAATACAATGAAATCCACAGCGCAATGCACAGCAGTAGTCAAAAAAGCAAACCAAATGTTAGAAATTATTTGGAAGGGGATAGAGAATAAAGCTGAGGTTGTCATAATGCCTCTATACAAATCAATGGTGCAACTGCACCTGGAATTTTGTGTTCAGTTCTGGTCACCCCATTACAAAAAAGACATAGCGGAACTAGAAAAAGTACAGAGAAGGGCAACAAAAATGATCAAGGGCATAGAAGGGCTCCTGGATGAGGAAACGCTTGGTAGGTTGGGGCTATTCAGCTTGGAGAAGAGATGATTGAAAGGAGATACAATCATGAGTGGTGTGGAACTAATAAACAAGGAACAGTTATTTATCCTCTCAGCTAGTACTAGAACTAGTGGACACTCCATGAAACTCATGGTTGGGAAGTTTAAAACAAATAAAAGAAAGTATTTTTTTTCACTCAACGTATAATTGGGTTGTGGAATCTACTGCCAGAGGCTGTGGTAAGGGCTGGTTCTATAGCTGAGTTTAAAAGAGGATTGGACAAGTTTCTGGAAGATAGGTCCATTAGCAGCTATTAGCCAGGAAGGATCAGGGAACATGACGGGAGCCTGGGGAAAAAGGAAATGGATCCCCCACTGTGACCTGTTGTGTGCTTCTCCCAAACCACCGTGACTGGCCACTGTCATAGACAGGATGCTGGGCTAGATGGACCATTGGTCTGACCCAGTATGGCACTTATTATGTTATCTTCTCTGCTCATTGGTAAAGGTTTCCTCAAAGTAGGGGGTCATCCTCCCCTCCCTCACACCACCCCTCCTTTTTTTCCATAGACACACTGTGGGGCCTGATCCCCAATAATTAAAAAATTTCTTCCCTGTATCACTAGCACTACAGAGGAGGCAGAAGGGAGACAGCTCATATAAGGAGTAGAAGTAACAGTAAGGATGGAGAGGGGACTGTAATTCTATAGGTCCCCTTCCTTCATATGGCTCCCACTATTGCTTCCTCCCCACACCACTGGATCCAAAGCCTGACAGAAACAGGAAAGGTGTGGGGGCTGCACTTTGTCCTGTCTTGCTGCCCTCAATTGCAAATGGGGATGCAACAAGTTGGGGAGTATAAGGAGGTGGGAGTCAGAGCATGTCTTGCTCTCTCTCTCTCCCTCCCAGCAACATTCAGGTCAAACACCTGTCTTCTGAATGCACTCTTCTCTTATATTGACCAAATGAGATTCTCCCATGTCCTGCTTTGAAAGCCTACATTCTTCCGTGGACAATGCTTCTCCTTGCACAGATAAGATTAGAAAGATGATTTTTGTATAGGTGCTAATTGCACACTTCCCAAAGATGATGATGATGATTAATTTATATATATATATATGTGTGTGTGTGTGTGTGTGTGTGTGTGTGTGTGTGTATATATATATATATATATATATATATATATATATATATATAATACTGATTTAAGCAGGTTTTCTTGGTCACTAGATGGCAGTATATCCTCCCAAGATCCAAGAGGCCATCACTGTATGTGCTCGAAGTTGAGAATTAATATGATTTGAATGAGTCCATTCAGTATTAAATCACTTATATTCTTGATGAAACAAAACATTTCGGCAGGGCTGAGGTCCATTGTTTTCTTTCAAGTGGGAGTTCTGCATGTTTTCACTATTTTTAATTTAATTCTTTTTGATTTCTCCATTATTTTAAGTTGTAAACTACTAGTTGATTATACTATTTATTTTGCTTTTAAGGGTAAAAATTGCAACTTAGTGAAGTACATCAAAATCTCAAAAAATGCACAGATAAGATTTGATTTCCTTGACAATCTGCAGAATTTGCAAGCATCCTATATATATATTTTTTCTGGAAGGATTTTGGTTTAAAAATATAAAATGTGTTTTAAAGAATACTTCCAATGTTTCTTGTTTACTGTTCTGTGTTTCCTACTTTTCTACTTAATATTATAGTTCCAATATGACTTGTAAGTTTATTAAGATGATGATCTGGAATATATGTATACAATTTGGGGTTTTTTTCTCTATACAAAACAAATCTTTTAAGATCATAGATGCCAAAAGTGCGGAAATCTCTGTGCAGTTTCTTTATAATATTGTTGCTAGAAATGTGCTACTAAAACTCATTTTGAATTTGCAGTGTTTCTTATCATTTTAAGCTTTCACTTAATATTTTGCTTAATACCCTGCAAATATCCTTATAAATTTCAGTGAAACAATCTGTAATACTATGCTTGTACTTTTCAAAACATGTATATTTTTCTTCATAGCACATCATTATTAGAAATTTAGCAAATAAGCTGATGTGCATTGTATCTTCCATTATTTAATCATGCACTGAATGCTGGATTTTCTTAACAGCATGTCAATATTACATCAATATCATCATTAGAAATTTAGCAATCAAACGGATTTGCAGAGTATGCTTATCATGATTAGCAAAGCATGCACTGCATATTTCTTTTAACAGCATGTCAATATTATCATTAGAAAATCAGCAAACGGATCTGTAGCTTGTGCATATGTTAAGCATTATAGTTAGCATCCAAGAAGGCTTTCTTTAGCATGTTTATATTTGTTCACCATTACATGGATTATGTTGATGCATCTTTTGCAGTAAATCCTTTAAAATACAGTTTCTGTAAACACAGCATGGTATAAACCTTGTCCAGAAACTCTGCTAATTGGGATTCATGAAGAGTAAGTATGATAAAATGGTTTGTGAAACACTTAGAATATACTGCCTTTAACATGACAATAAAAAGCTTTGATTTGGGGAAATCTTAGTACTGTATTATGTAATTATTTATTACAAGTCCCCCTTCTGCTTTATATAGAAGGATTTTAATGCTCTCTGTTAGTCTTGTAAATTTGGGTTTAAAATGTCAGTTTTCTAAAGTAACACTTTAGTGGCTATCACATTCTGTTCATGTGTATCAAACTATTTTTCATTAGATTACAAAAGTATAACTACATGAGTATTGCTACCATTCTAACTTGATGAAAATGTGAATAGCAGCAGACTCTTTAATTCTGTACCATATGCTAGAGAATTAATGGGCATGCCACTGTCACTGTAACCTAGCAAGCAAATAACTACTTCCCCCACATGCATATTGACATTCTCCATTTTGATACTGGTCAAATGTGGTGATGCCTGATTCTAAAGAAAGTGGAAAGAAAAATATATATCTTTTTCCTTTCAGATTTTATATTCTAAAAATTTATTTGAAACGAATCAAAGCAATTTTGTACAGGCAGAACAAAACACTACTAATTGTTTTAGTAGCTTTTAAATATCTGAGCTGATTCTAATACTTTCAGTTTGATTTAAAACTTAATGGGGAAATGGGGACATATAAATTCTATAGAAGTGGCATTTTCTGGATTTTGCAAATAGTTTTTTCAAGACAAAAATTTTTCATTCAGCTTTCTTTTTTCACCTATAAAGCATGCATTCATTTTTAACTTAGATTTTCAACACAACCATATAGTAAATGGGGGCAAAGATTTGCGTTTTAAAGAAGATATTATTTGGATTGTAAAAATACAGCATCTTGACATTCTCAATTAACCATTTACCAGCCTTTGCTACTACTGTGGGGTAATGGCTCCAGCAAGGCTGATAGATAGCACCAGTCTGGACATCAGTGTAGGATAAAGATTCACTTCTTAGCGATGACTGCTATAGTCCCTACAGCCTGTGCAAGGTCTGTGCTTGGGTCATTTCTCTGACACTTTGCAATAGGTGAAGACAAGGGCAGAGCATAGACTGTTTAAGACTGGAGTTTAACCTTACCTAACATTTCACCTTGGCTACTATTGTTTTTTCATAGCTCCCTTTGCCATGGCTTTATGGGTGTGGAAACATGATTTTTATCTTGGAATTAGTTTGAGGATAATCGGGGTCATCTGCAGACAGCAGCATGAACCATGACATTCTCCATTTAAAGCCAGTGATTTGCCCTGCCGCTATCTACCTAGTCTATAGAGTCCTAGCTGTTTAATAGTCTTGCTTTCTATGAAAATGGATATGATATTTTTATACGTTTATAATCTGTTGTTTGCTGCACTTAACAAGTTAATCTTCTGTAGTCATGGTAATTGTACATTCTATACCTGCACCAGAGGCATCGGAGCCTCATGGGAACCTGTCACGTGAAAGCTATACAGAGAATTTTGATGTCATCAATTGTGTCCTCTGTGCCTATATCCAATGTAGAGGTCATGAACTTTAGGCTCAGTAATAGCAGAAAATAGTGCTGGATGAAGAAAAAAAAGCCTTCCATTGGCTAGCATGGAGAAAACAAGCTCAAGCAAAAACTGCTGACAACTAAGCTTTCCGAACTGTCAGGTACTTATGCTCAGCTGATGCAATGATAATTTACACAGAACAATAAGCTGTATTGCTGAATATAATATTCTTTTTTTTTCTAACGACTCATTATCCCAGAGATGATGAGGAAATGAGTAGAATATAAGTGTATTAAAAACATAATTGCTTTTCTGTTCAAACAAAAGCATGCAGTATATACATGGGGACAAATGCCTAATGAATGGGAGTGTGGTTTTTTTGGTTCACTTTCACTTTATGGCAGTGCTTGCCATAACTGCATATTTAAAATCTTAATTGCTTTTCATTCCAACAGTTACCTGATAGTTCCTTTTGCTTGAAGAGTGCAGCTTACAGTTCATCCAGATCTGCCTCTTTTCAGTGTAAATGTGGGCTAGTTGGTTCATATACTTCTTAAATTAATGTCTTTTAAAAAAAAACTTCCTGTGGACTAATTTTGTGCAAACACCGTTGAAGTTACAGGTGCACAAAATAGTGCATTTTACTGGAAAGTGGAATCTGAATCCTGTATCCATAGTGCACGGTGTATCATTTGCTGATAAAAAAACATTCTAGGACAAACATTTTATCCTCCACAGCCCACTTGAAACGTAAACTTCTATATGTATTGTCAATGTCAACATGTCTGTTTAATGGATATAGACAAAATCTCACTATCACTTTTTTTAAAGTTTATGTTTCATGCTATGATCTTAACTGCTATATTTCACCACAGCTGATATAGTGCTTCACTGATGTCAGAAGAACTGTGAAATACAGCTTAAGTCAAGTCTTAAAAGAATAACAAGTACTGGAACACCCTAGGATCCCCCCCCAACCCTCCCAGTGCTCCTTAAATATGGGGTATTAAGAATTTTTCTGTAAATGGGGAGAAAAATCACAACTATCCACTACCAGCGGACTTTAGCTTTCTGTATAAAATTATATCTAGCAAATGTTCTACATCATAAGGCAAGTGTGTTACTGTAAGTCTCTTTCCAGAGTTTAGGATATGATATAATACCATGCTTTCCTATAGTATTGTAAATGAATTGCAAAATGCCCTTACATGAGATGTCTGGAAAACAAAAGAGGGCAATCAAGTGAAAACAGACTAAGTGGAGTGATTCAGAAGTTTCTAGTTATAGCAATATAACTGGCGTACAGCCAGAAGACAGTAAAATTCCATATGAAATACAAATATCAAATATATGAAACATATTAAATATAAAATGCCATATGTAAACGAGCTTATTATTGGGGACTTTTGATTCAAATGATGGACTAAGTAACAACAAAAAATCTTTTGTCACATTTGCACGTATAACTCCTACCCTTTTGATAATGAACTTCCACTTTTTGCTCTTTCTCTATTCAAATTATCGTGTGTGTGTGTGTGTGTGTTGGTGTCTTTCTAGTGAATTAGGCTGAGAATGTGAGGCTATCTAGCTTTCTGAAGTTAGAACTGGCTGTTCTTAAAAAGAAATGCAAGATCAGTCTGATTTTTCTTAGATTTTGGGCAAGATGGAGGGTTGTACTAGAAGGGTGTGGAGATGTTTTGCAAATATGTTGTGCTGTTGGGAAAGTAGTATTCATAAAGTATGTTAATAGACTGATTTTTAATAATATATATATATATATATATATATATATATATATATATATATCTTATATATAATATGGTGGGACCTGCTTAGAATGAACTCTCAGCTATTGAGGTCGGAGCTTCTATCTTTCCCTTCTTTTGCTCTGTTGATATTGGTCTTCAAGGTGTAATAACATAGTATTAAAGTCATGACGAGGTTAATGAGTTCTGAATAATGCCAATTTCCAAGTATATCAGTGCTGTTAGGAACATGTATCAACCAATCAGATAGCAGGATTTCTTTGTATCCATTTTACAATACAATCTCTATTAACTTCTTCCAGTGACAAGGGAACAGGAATTTTCAGAATACTCTTCAGTTGTGAAGACAATTGAAAAGTAAAATTCCCAGCAGAACTTGCAGTGAGGGATTTACTTAGTAACTTTCTGCAAAGAAAGTTACTAAGCGTGGCCGGGCCTGTTAAAAACACTGTGCTGTAAGATGAATATGCATATGTTAAACTGCTTTGATTTTACTATGCAACACTTCCTTCTAGCATCTAAAACAGAGATGTAGAATTCCTGGCCTGTGGGTTAAATGAGGCCCACAGTCAGTTCTTATTGGACCCATTCCAGTTCCTGGATCTGCCCTACTGATCCAGCCAATACCCTCAAACACTGAAGGAATGCACTCAGGAGGAAAGGAGTAGAGATGAAGGCATGCAATTAAGCACAGGGGAAGGATCTGTGGGTCAAATCCTCACCCCACATCCTGAGCATGCCCTTCCTGTTTTTATTAGGGATGTGAGAACAGAATGCGGTTCGGACATTTGGTCGTTCGGTCTGAAACCCGGAGTTCGCTTCAGCCGAACTCAGTCGAACATCTGAAAATAGTGCTATCGATACCGATACCGAAATTGAATTATATATTTTTTTGTATTGGTATAATTTGGCCCTGAAACCACCCCTGGTGCCAGGAAGTTTGCTCCTCAGCTGCCTCCCCCTTCCAGACATGTTTTTCCCACCCTGAATCATGTTTTTCCCATGCCTGAACTCATTCGAACTTTTCTGAACTGTTCGACTGTTCGAACGTTCAGTTCGGATGTTTGGCCCAAACTCCAAACATCTGAACTGCGTTCGCACATCCCTAGTTTTTATCCCTAAACCCTTAGCCTTCCCTTCGACAAAGTGGTCCTGGGAGAAAGGATTTGCCACCCCTGCTCATGAAGTCTCTCTAGCTTTAAGCCTGACCAGGAACAAGTATTTTCTTTTCAACTGCAGTCATCATTGGTATATACACACTAAGCAATAAGTTGTGTCTTGTCATCCTGGTGCAGGATCTGATGAAACGTGTTTCTGAGATGGAGAAATGTACTTCACATCATATTTTGTGTGGGAGGAAAAAGGAAGAGGTCTACTCTCTCTGTGTTTGAGATATACTTACCTTTGATGGAAGGGTCTTGAATAATCCAGAAGTGAGAACAATAGCTTAATTATTATTAAACTCTTGTTGGATGCTACTGTTATACTTACGAACGTTAGTCAACTACCATCTGGAAACAAGAAAATGTCTGCTTGTTGTGACAAGTGTTATGTGTTGTATAAGAATAGGGGGCTCCTGTCCCATATGGAAAGAGCATTTACGGTTGTCAACTACTTGCATGTTGACTGTCAGTTGAAAAGGAGTTGCAGTCATCAACTGCTTGGAGCATTCATCCAGACCCTCAGCCAGTGCTCAACATTAAGAATAGGCAAACTTTTTGTTGTTGTTGTTGACTCCTGCAAATACAAGAACATAGCAATGAAGTGAATGGATTAGAATTGGAAGTTGAAAAAAAGTCAACAAAAGCATAGCAAGGAGCTAAATGTATGAAACTGGGCTTTAAAACAACTCTGTTTTCGATTAATAAATTCGAAATTTAGCAGCAAATTTCAGTTCTATTTCTACGTTATGAAGTGCAGGAGTCAGGGAAATCTTATTCCTTTCTGCTATATCAGAAGGACAGTGAGCACAAAAACATGATGGGTAAAAAGAGATGTGAAGGTGGCCCACTTTGACCTGCTGTGACCCCGGGACCTACCGGCATGTGTATTCACACACCACCATATGTTGGCCTGGGACTACCCTGGGATAGAGAGGTGGCTAGTTCCGACTACATCCTTGGAAAATCTTCAAGGATGCAGTCCAGGCCAAGGGCCACCAACACAGTCCAACACAAGCTAGCACATTTGTTCAGCCTTGTCATCACTGCCTCGGAACAGAGGCTGCCATGGCCAAGCACCATGGCTGGTCATCATGGCAGGAAGCGGGGCACTTTTAGTGGGGTGAGGCCATCCACGCACATGTTTGTTGAGCTCCCTATCTAACCCGTGGTATATGGGTGGCATAACAGCACTTTGGCCACAGCCAAGTTAGTTTGGTGCCCCTCTTCAACTCGGAAGGGGTGGTCACTGTTTCCCAGGTTGAGCTACCACACCACCTGCATATCTGTTTTTACCTGATGAATTTGCATTTTTATTTTCTGACATTCTTACATGTCCTTGTGACCGGGGTGGGGGGAGTTAGAGAAGCAAGCACACTGATCCACATGTTACCAAGGCTACTTCCCAGGAAGGGGGGTACGCGTCCTACATGAAGAATGCCCGTCAGGATAGTGTGTGGGTCTTCACCTCTAATTAAAGAGAACAGACCCCTATCATCATAGGGCGTGGTAAATACTGGGAAGCCAAGGTCTGCCCCAACAGTCCTGACAACATGCACTCGGGGTAAGGAAGAGGGTAAGGGGTAATGTGAGGTATTGTGCCAGGGGAATAGGGAAGGGAGCCCCACAGGGGAAGGGAAGAAGGGGAAACTCACACAGGGAAGGAAGTGGTAGCCCAGGGAGGGGGAAGGGTAAACAAGGGAATACACACTTAACTTCAGGCAACTAATCCTTCGCACTCACAGACGTCGTTCGGGTTCCAAGGGAAGGAGGTTCAAGCACACAATACTATAGCCGAGCGTTTCCACAGCAGAGCAACAATCAACAGTTCAAGCGGGGGCCAGTCTCTCAGAAATCACCTTAAGCCCCAGGCCCTGCCCCATGCATGCTCTCAGGTGCTCCGAGCACTGCAGCAGGGGCGGGAGAAGTCCCACAGCATGGCCTGACGTCGGGGGCATGGCCGCCAGCCGAAGCCCTGTCTCGGCGGTCGGCGGCCCTGCCGAGCACTCCGGAGCCTGTGACCCCGAAGGGGGCGAAGGCGGGGAAACCTCAGCCTGTTCCTGCCGCTGCTGAGGGGGATTCCCCTGAGGGTGAGCCCTCCTATGGGCAGCGGTCCTGACAGTCCTGTTGCTCAAGGAAGAATACATCAAGGGCATGCTTTCTCACAACTTTCCCTGCAACTGCAAAAACATAGCGATGAAGTGAATGGATTAAAATTGGAAGTTTAAAAAAGTTCAACAAAAACAAAGAGCTGAATTTATTAAACTGTATTTCTGACTGTGGGGACAGCATATAGAGAGCAGCCCACAGACTGTGTTTCCTTTGCATTTGGAAAAGTTGCTACTCCTAGGTAGCAGTAAATGACGCAGCATCTAGTCAAGTTTTAGGGGATTTATGTGTGCCTTTCATTGGTGGTGATTTGCAGGGTGGTATCCAGGATACACTGTTCCATGCTGTCTTCTCATCAGGATGCAACACCCCTATCAGTGTCCCTTCTTCCCATGTTGTCACAACAGCAGGCTTGGTCAAATTGCTTGAAAATCATAGCATGTAAAAGTGCTCTTAATATGTTGCTTTGTAGAGCGTGGTCCTTATTATCGTCTTGTAGTCCTTTGTAGTTGCAAGTTCCGTAATCTTAACTCTAGAGATGGGGCCAAACTTTTCTTTAGAAACCTTTCAGTGTCCTTTCTGCTCTGTCTTCCTTTTGGGCTAGATCCAAAACTTATTTATTTATTTATTTATTTATTTATTTGGTAGATTTTTATACCGCCCCATCCTGCACAGCAGCTCGGGGCGGTTTACAACAATAAAAAACCATTTAAAACATTTAAAATACAATCATAAAACTTATCAATAAAACAGGGTGGTATAAAAATAAATATACAGGTGGGGGATTAAAAATCACCCCCCCCTCCCTCCCAAAGGCCTGGGCAAACAGCCAGGTCTTACAGTTCCGCCGAAATGTCAAAAGGCTTGGGGCCAGGCGAGCTTCCTCCGGAAGGGAGTTCCACAGCCGCGGCCCTACCACCGAGAATGCTCGCTCCATCGTGGCCCCCCGCTTAACACGGGGGACCTCCAGGAGGGCACCCCCGGCAGACCGCAGGAGTCGTTCCGGGGCGCGAAGGGCGAGGCGGTCCCTAAGGTAAGAGGGGCCAAGGCCGTATAGGGCTTTATAGATCATTACTAGGACCTTGAACCTGGCCCGGCACACTATCGGCAGCCAGTGCAGCGCTCGGAGCACCGGTGTAATGTGCTCCCGGCGACCCGTCCCCGTAAGAAGACGGGCCGCCGCATTCTGCACCAGCTGCAGCCTCCGGGCCAGGAACAAGGGAAGCCCCACGTAGAGCGCGTTACAGTAGTCGAGTCGCGAGGTGACGAAGGCATGGATGAGGGAGGCCAGGTCCGGGCCAGAGACATACGGACGCAGCCTACGTACCAGATAAAGCTGGCGGAAGGCAGCCTTCGCGACTGCCTCCACCTGCTGCTCCAGCCGCAGGCCTGCGTCCAATATGACCCCCAGACTCCGGACCTGCTGAGCTACAGGGGGGCAAACCCCCCCAATCAGGGGGGCCACCACCCCCTTCGCCCTCCCCACCACCATTACCTCCGTCTTATCTGGGTTGAGTTTCAGTCTGCTCTGTCGCATCCAATCCGCCACGGCCTCCAAACATTGGGATAGCACCGAGACAGCAGGGTCTGGGTCGGTAGAAAACGAGAGCTACAGCTGAGTATCATCAGCATACTGGTGACATCGCACCCCGAACCCTCTCACGACCTCCCCCAAACTTGAAATAAAAACGTGGATTCCTGTGGTTTGTAGAAATCAAGTGAGAACTGAAGGTCTTCAGCCTTCTGATAAAATCTCAACAGAGCAAATCGTGAGAATTTTAAGTTTCTGAGAGCAACCCTAGTCGATCTATGACATATAGGCTGCCTTTAAATGCAATGGAAAGGGGTGGCTGAATGTGTGTTGACACCTTTGTATAGCCACACGTTTCTCCGTGTTTAACACATTGCAGTACTTACTAGACATGATGGCTGCCTTTCCATATCCAGGGACTAACCCAGATCCTGGCTGTCATTCACACTGGAAAGTTGAAACTCTCCTTGCAGAAGCACTCCCATGGAATTATGGGAGTTGTAGTCCATGCGGGAGAGTGGTTGTGTCTGCCTCAAATCCTCCACTCTGTGCTGCAGCTAAACAGCTCATTCTTCACTGCTCACCAGGGAGAGCACAAAGACAGTGTGCAGCACGGAACGAGCTGTTTGGCAGTGACGTCGAGTGGGAAATTCAGGGCAGATGGGGAAATCAGGGATGACGGAACGGAAATGGCTGTGAACGCACCGCCTGATGTCTTTAGACACAACATTAGCCACGGGGAGAGAGAAAACACTCAACTGCTGCCCTGAGACATCCATGCAACCAACAAGGAATTAATGGGAGGCTAACAGGGGACAGACTAGTGGTCAAAAAATATTGACAGTGCTTAGATGCAACACTCAGCCATGTGGCAAATGTCTTAAGTATCTGATTGTAGTTGCATCTAAAGACCCATGTAGACATGGACAATACTTGCTAGTTACATATTTCACCTACTAGTAGTGTTTTCAAATGTGACGATGCGTGAGCACTGTCACAGACTTACTCCCTCTGAAGATTGGTTGCCACTGTGGCTGGGATCCCGCCAGGCCCCTGAACTAACGTGATGGGGGCCAGGTTTCTGGGGAGGGCTGCACCCAGCGGCCTCCCTTCCTTGATGGGAGGCCATGGAAGCTAATGAAGATCAATATGGTGCCTAGAACTGGCGGGGACTCTGGACTGGGTCCAGTAAATTGGGCTTTCAAACGTGAAAGCCCGCATTACACCCAGTTGGGCGGTCGGATCCCAGCCATGGTGGAGGCTAGTGCAGGATGTGATTTGGAGACT
This sequence comes from Sphenodon punctatus, assembly GCA_003113815.1. NCBI lineage: Eukaryota > Metazoa > Chordata > Lepidosauria > Sphenodontia > Sphenodontidae > Sphenodon > Sphenodon punctatus. The sequence continues at coordinate 347,009 of QEPC01013781.1, read as the reverse complement.
TTTCCAAGTCGCAGCCCATGCTAGCCACCAGCAAGGCTGGGATCCCCTACAATGTGACTGGATGCCAACGTCTGGTGCAGGAAAACTAACATGACAGTGGTTCCCATGCCAAGGCATGGCAGTATGAGCCACCATCATGTTTGAAAACACCCAGAGTATTACTGAATGAAATCTTGAGTGTGTAATGTAGTATTATAAATGATACAAGCACATTCTGAAATGCCATCACCCTTACATTGAAAAGAAAATTTTAAAATTATGAATATATATTGGATAAACATGAACTTTATATTTTAGTCCAAATTGAGGCTAGGGTCTATGTGAGATAGAAACATAATAAAAATGTTTACTAATAGAAGCAACATTTACATAACAGGATATAAATTAAGGCAACATGAATATCAGGGGTCTTCATTGCAAAAATAACTTTCTGCATAGTTTACTGGAGCGTCTGTAGAAGTTCTTAGCCTTCTTCCCAGCCCCTGCTCTAAAATAATTAAAAAGGAAGGGACAAAAGGAAAAAAACTGAGCTGAAAAGACACAACTACATGTCTCTCTCTGAATCAGCTTCTGTTGACATTAGCATATTGTGGAGTGATCCAGATGCACAATACTCATCAAATTTCTATCAATACTAATTTACTAATATCAATAATAATCTCTTTCTTAGTGGATCAGCTTTCCCAGGAAAGCCTGTGTGCTACTTACAGCTCCCTGAGCCCTTCAACTAAGGTGTCAATAAAGCTGACCGCTGTTCTGGGGCTATTGACGGTTATTAAAAATGACCTTGATGTAATTTCATGTCTATCAAAACAAGGGCCATATGCAGGTTGCTGTTGGGAACTGAATGACGATGAGCCGGTTGAATCTGAATCCAGACAAGACTGAAGTGGTGATAGTTGGCTGACCTTGTGACTTGGAGGGGATTGGGACTCCTGTCATTGACAGACAGGGTCCGTCCCCCTTACCCAGTTTCGCAGTCTTGGAGTGCTTCTGGATTCCTTGCTGTGCCTGGAACATCAGATTGCAGCGGTGGTCAGGAGCGCTTTTCACCAACTCCATCTGGTGAGGAGGCTGTGACCCTTTCTTTCTCATTCAGATTTGACCACCATCATTCATACCTTCAGGCTAGATTACTGCAATGCGTTCTGTGTGGAAATGCCCTTGGAGACTCTTCGGAAGCTGCAGCTGGTGCAGAACACAGCAGCCCGGCTCCTTTTGGGGTTGGGCCGCTGTAAGAACATTACACCTGCGCTGGTTTCCTATAGCTATCCGGGCACAATTCAGGGTGCTGTTTTTAACCTTTAAAGCCCTAAGCGGCCTGGGCCCCACATATCTGAAAGACTGCATTTCCTTCCATGCTCCACTAGACCCTTGCAGTCAACTGTGAGTGGTTTCTTGCAGGCACCATCTTCCAATCTTGTCCCTACGACAAGGGCCCACGGACAGGTGTTCTTGGTTGCTACCCCAATATTGTGGAGCATCCTTCTCCCAGAAGTATGTCAGAACCCGAGTCTGAGTATATTTCGGAGACTGTGTAAATCCTTTCTTTTTGGCAAAGCATTTGGAAGGCTGGTATAGGGGTTGGGGGGGGGGGGGAGGCTGCGTTTAGGGATGAGGATGGGTTGTTGGTTTTTTTTTAAAAAAAAAAGGTTTAAATGTATTTAAATATATTTTGTGTTTTTGCTGTTGTGGGCCACCCTGAGCCTTAGGGGAAAGAGGGATGGGGGGGAATTTTAAATAAATAAATAATGGCTGAGATTCCTTTTTTAAAAAAAACAATAGGAAAACATGACATATGGTCTGGCTTATTAAGCAAACAAGTTCTTCTTGCTCTGTTCTAAATGACTGCTTAAAGTATGCACGTTGCTTGTAACTAACCTTTGTGATGAAAACAAACACTACCTATAAATTACTACACATTCTTTAAACACAGTTGTGCATTTTTGCAAGCCGAGCACTGGAAATTTACTAATAGAATCATAAGGTGTGTATCACGTCTGACTTGGCTGCGTATTCCCAGGGAGGTTTGCTGCTTTTTGTGTCTTTTCTTTGATGATTTTCTAAAGCATATTATTTTAGTTCTCGCACCTGGGTCTAGGATTAAATTTGCCTGAATACTTCATTGCCTTTTTGGCTGTTACTCAACTAACTAAGGCAAAGGAAAAGTTTGATCTTTGGAAAGACACTGATTTTCCTCTTCATTTCCTGCTGTTAATTTGTATTTAAAGACATCAAAATTTAATGTAGTACTCCTAGTATTAATTTTTATGTAAGCAACAGTTAGACAGCTGTTGCAGCGATATTATGTGCTTGAAAATGGATGTGGTCAGTGAAATTGTGAAGGAGCAGGAGTTGGCCTGTTAAGGGTACCCTGACCATTATTTCTTGTCTTTGCCCCCCTCTGAGGCTATAAGGCCATTAGTCTTACAAATCTGAGCAGTCTGCTACAGCCTGTCAGAGTGGCAGGAGCTCTTGCAAGGCAAGCTCATGCAGGAACCTTTCCTTAGTACTGGAGGCAAGAGCCAAAGGAGGCAATTCTAACCCTAGGACAGAGCTAATATACTCTCAATAGTGGATGAGGAAGTACTAGGAAGGTACTTGCAAGATAGCACTGTCCAAGGTGAGGACTTACAGCCTGAGAAATCATTAATAGAAAAACACTGTTTCAGTGTTTAGCGTTGCTCTTTCAGCATAGGTGCTAGAAATGGCATGCACCTCCATCTGGATATTGTATATGTCAATCTATCATTGCTATATTATGGGAAGAGGGTGTCCCAAAAGGCACATGCTAATCAGCGCAGTAAAGAGGTTTCATAAGTAAACAAGAAGAGGAAAACACTTGGGATAATGGGTCAATACATATTTAGCAGTCCTGAATGAAAACCAAAAGAGGCTTCTGTGATGGCTTTTGTGTCATTAGTTCAGTAAAAATGTTCCTGCTCTGTAACTAGATATTCAGCATATAGAACCAAGAGTGTGACTGTTCAGCTAAATGCCACATTGTATCAGACCTTTGCCCCATCATTTAATGAGTTTAGGCTGAAATTCTTTCCATGAGCATCTTTAAAATAACCATTCGTACCCAGGATTTCAGATAATAGAAGAAAACTCCCAGTCAGACTTAACTGGCAGAAAAGTAATTTTAACATAGCATTTAATCTTCTTTCAAGTTTCATACTGGTGAAAGGTACCAGCCTGACATCTGTGGCAGTTGAAGCCCTCTCTCCACATTATAATACAGTGCTGGAAGTAGCACACAGATTCCCTGCACTTTAATTCTTGACCAGAATGTAGTTAGTGGTCAGATGATACAGAGAAATTGAGCTACTGTATAGTTAGTCTTTGGGCTCTCAGCTGAGACTGCCAACAGAGCTGATATGAATATTTTTATTCAATACTATATCTGACATATTTGTCCAATTTAATTCAGATCTGATGAAGCAGATATTCAGTCCTGATTCACCAGATATTCACTTCAAATATTTTGGTTTAGTTATTTCAGTATTTTAATTATTTCTGTTCAGTCATTTTGATATTTCAATTACTTTGTGTAGGTTATTGCACGTGAACAATAGTGCCAAAACGAAGTAACTAACATGCCAAAATGAAATGATCAAAGTACCAAAAATAAAATACAGAAATCAGTGGATATGTAAATCTCTATTTCAGCTGTGGCTATCCTTCAGATTGTTATCCAAAATGTGAATATAATCCATGAATACAAAATCTACTATTAATTTAATCTTATGGGGCCTTTAAGTTTCTATGATGGTTGCTTTGCTCATTCTTCAGACATGTTCACCTGTGCACAAAATCAGAGTAGTTTTCTTGTTGGTATCAGGGTTGCTTCTTTCCCAAGTATTGAGTCAGATAATTACTGGGTTACTAAGTTCATTTCTAAATAGTTTTCTGGTGAGAAAGCAGAATGGCTTCAGATTCACAGTTACTGGTAACCTGTCACTTGAGAATATTTATCTTCTTGAGTAAAAGAAGCTGGTGGCATTTGAAAGGGAACAAAAGCAAACTTGGAATGTACAGTTGTACTGAGAACCACTTTCAGGGAGAAGAAAGTTGGTCCTATGATTAGGAGACTAGCTGAGAATTCAGGAGACCGAAGTTTAATTACATGCTCCAGTAAAGGTTTCCTGTGTGACTTAAGGTGACAATAAATGTGCAGTCAGCAATGGCATGCCAGCTCCACACTCTGGGAGGGATCTGGCCCTGGCAAGGTCAGGTCGGGGTACGGAACTGACACGCACTCGACTGGGCCATCCAACAAGCACTCCCCCAGTAGGGCGGGCGAACGAAACAAGCATGTGACCAGGCATCTCTGCCCCCAGTGCACACCCAGCGCCCCACCCCCTGCCATGATGGGCAGCCATGGTGGTCAGCGATGAACAACCATGGCAGCCCCTGATCCCTGGCAGGGATGAGGCTGAAAACACATGTGCTGGTCTGCTATGGCCCACATTGGGCTGCCTGGGAATCCCTTGGCCTGGGCTGTGGGCCTGTGATCATCTGGTGGACCAGTTCTGAGCTAGCCGCCTACCTGGGCCAGGGCATCAGTGGGCCCACAACTGGTGTCCCAGAAATAGAAATGTCCCAGCAAGTCTCTGGCCTAGGTAGGCAATAGTAGATCCTTGTTGCATCTATTACCCTCCCCCCCCCCCCCCCCGAGTCAAAACATATTGGGTAAAATTTTCAAAAGTTGATAAGTGACTGTTGCTTCAATCTTCAAACTTCTTTGCAGCTGTTCCACTGAGACCGGTGGATCTACTGTGGAGTTACAGGTTTGAGGATTGTAGCCTGAGGCACTGATCTTCACAGTGCTAAAATGATTGACACCCCCTTTGCTTCTGTATGGCTTGTGTTTCTCAACAATTGGAGGATCCAGAGCCTTAGACACTAAGGGCAGTTTTAGATGGGATACATTTTTCCGCAACATAAAAATCCAGCATGGGGAAACCCCAGCGGGGGGTGGGAGGATTTAGAAGCTCCTCACTGGACCAGAAGTCACCCTAGGCACTGCTGGAAACAGCAGCGCTAGACAACTCCAGTAGGTTTTGAGACGCAGACTAGGTAAGTCCCCGATAGCCAAGATCTTACCAGTCCACGTCTCCAAACTTCCAGGAGTTGCCTGACGCTGGTGTTTCCTGTCTCCAATGGCATCCAGGGTGACATGCGGTCCAGCAAGGAGCATGTAAATCCTGGGGGTGGGGGTGGGTGGAGGGGTCTCAAAGACAGATTTTTAAGCTGCAGGAGAAATGTCTCCCATCTAAAAATACTCTAAATTACTTAGTTCTTCTGAAAATGTTAACCTTACTCTCTGCTTCACTTACCCATCTATAAAGCAGTTAAAGTAATACTTTCCAATTTTCATTTTTAGCTACAATATAATTGCTGTAAGAATGAAGGTATTAAAAATTGTGAGGTGCTCAAATGCTATGGTGGTGGGATATAAATGGCTGCATGGATTTTAAAATCACAAATTCTGGGTGTTGGCTAGAGGTGTGCACCAGGGGCCCATGTTGTTTTTGTTTTTCATTTTCGTTATTTAAATCTGTCATTTTTGTTTTTATAAATATCAAATTGTTGATTTTGTTTTTGCTTTTGTTTTCATTGTCCATTGGTTTCAATGGAAAACACATTTTTGGTTGTAACCTTTTTGTTTAACATTATATTTGGATGAATCTTGGAGGGGTTATACCTCCAATGTAAGGCATTAAGTGTACCAAATTACAAAAGGATTAGATGAAGGAGTCCAATTTTAGAAGCAGTTTAATTATATTATTTTGCACAAATCTTCATACACATTCTTAAATGTAACTTCTTTGTCTCACATTTAATACAGATGAAACTTAGCATATTTATACCCCTTCCTATATTTACTAACTCTGCCAACTTTCAGAAGCATTGGATAAAGGGTCTTGGTGGTATAAGCAATTAACTTATAAAGATATATCTGACTGTAATATCTTTGTAGTCCAACCAGTGTACATGAAATTTGACAGGCTTGTGTACCACACTTTCATGATAATTTATGACAAATATCAGAAAGATGTGATAAAAGGTCCCAATTTTATATACCTTCACAGCATATGCAGAGAAGGAGCCTATGCTAGGGATTCTCTTACATGTCACTGTGGTATAGGAGCGGTTTGTGATGTTAATTGGCCAGTAGAAATGTCAGCCAAATATCCTCATTATGTGCTGTGACCAGCCCAACTTCTCTCCCTCACTTGTTACTGGGAATTCAGAAGCATCTGTTTAGGAAAGAGCCAATAGAGATTCTCTTATGTCCTCTGTCACAGTGCTGCAGGATGTGATTGTGATAACTGGCCAGCATGGATGTGTAAACTATGGGTGTTTATAGACGATCCCGCTTACAAGCGGGATTGCCAAACGCCGGCTTTCCCCCCCACGCAGTCTCTGCGAGCCGTGTCTGCAGTTCAGACACGGCGCACTCGCCCGGGGAACCAGGAAGTGCGGCATAAAGCCGGCACTTCAGGAATCTGCGTTGGAGGGGGCAGGCGAGCCTCCCCCCTCCGACGCAGATTAACAAGTGGCCCCAGCAATTAGACGAGCGCCAAGAAAGGCGGCTGATCAAAGGATCAGCCGCCTTTTTGGTCTCGTTTAAAAGCACCCTATATCTCCTGATTTCTGGGATGTTATCCCTAAAGTCCCAGTTATGTCCCTTCTATGCTCGCCTCAGGGCCGCCCTATGCCCGCCTCAAAGCCACTACCGAATGGTCCTGTAAAGCTAGAAGCATGCAGTAATTGGCCAGTGAATGTGTCTGTTAGTCTTTTGAGTTGTTCCACATACTCCCTCCTACAACCTCTCTTCCCCTGCCATGCCAGGTGCCTGCCTCTGACTGGTACTGCATGTGCTGCTATTTATCTGAATAATGGTCTTCAAGAGGACAACATAAATTGCTTATAAAATTGGGTCCCTTTATCAAATTGATCTGTAGTTTGACAGAGATGACAGGGGAGGTACATTATGCTATCTTGCCAAATATCCTGTAAACAGAATGGAATATAAACATGTTAGAGCTGGAAATGTATTTTCAAGTTAATGTCTTATGTCATCAGGACCCTTCATCCAATCTTTCTGAAAATTAGCATGTGTGTTAAGCTTGTGGAGGGACATAATATCAAGAGGTTTCATGCAAAATGGAAGGTTAGGAAGATGTAGCCACGAATATGTGTGGAGCTTTTCATAAAACACAATATCCAATTGATTCTTAAATTGGTTTCCTTTATCTAATCGTTTTGAAACTTGTTACACATAGTGCCCTTCATTGGGGGCACAACCTCTCCAGGTTTTCTTCAAACTGAATAAGAAAAAAAAATGTTATAGCTAGAAATATTTTTGCATTGTTTTCCCTTTATTTCAAAAACAAAATGTTGTTTCCGTGTCTATATTCATTATTATTTGTTGTTGTTTTCGTTATTGCAATACCGATAATGAAAATGACAATTTTCATTATCGATAATGAAAATGACAATTTTCATTATCATTATTGTAATAACGAAAATGACATGCACACCCCTAGTGTTGGCGATGGATGTGTATTTGGTGTATATTGTGAAATCTGCATTTTTGTCTGTGGAATGGGCCTCTTTCTGTAATGTTACATTTTGTGACCTACTTTTTCCCATTTTCATCTATGGATGTTTTTAGACAAGACACTACCTACCTACCCACCCACCTCCTATACATGTTACAGGGCACCCATAGGGCAACAGTGTAGCCCTGCAACATGTATAGTGGGTAGGTAGTGGGTGGAGGGTGTCTTGTCTGAAAACACCCTTTGAGTAAAGCTCTATTGCAGCTCCCATAGATGTCATTGTAGAGTAGTGTGTGAGCATACTCCAAATGAACATGTAAATTGGTCTTCAAGTTTGGTATTAATATTCATTATGAAATTATGCATTCCTAACTCCATTTTTATCTAAATCTTTTACTAAAGAAAAATAAATAAATCTGAGCATTCATTTTCTCAAAAATGATGACTAGGATGTGCTAACTAGGTGTAGAGGAGTGGGATGGGAGCGGGTGGAGGTTGTAGCAAATGTGACGTTTTTACCTACAGTATTCTCGGTTTTCAATGGTTTGGCCTTTTAACACTTACCAGTCTAGTTTTCTCAGTTATACAGAGATAAACTAGGCAAAATCTTTAAAGTTGAACATTGTTCAAATGACAACATAAATATGCAGCATCATTTTTAAAAATCTCTTGTGACATTGGTTATTAAAAATTTCCCTCATGTTGTCTGTCCAAACATATGATTGGGTGATTTCAGACGTTATGGGGCCCGTTGGCCCCGTACCGAAATCACCCCATTCATTCCCTGCCGGGGTCACCCTGTCACGCCGTAACAGACGTGCCGGGGGGATCCTGGCGGGGAATCCGGGAGGGGGCGGGTTCGCGTGGCACAACGTGCGGCCACACGGCCCCGCCCCCTCCACACTCCCACCGCCTGCCCTCCGGGGAGACGGGCGGGCAGCGGGGTCAATGCGGCCGCCACGTTGGGCCGGATTCGCCACAGCCCGGGATCCCGCCGGGGATCCCGGGCCGTGGCACCCGGCCAGACATTACTTTTGTTTGGTCCCCGCTGGGGATCTCTTTGACCACGCTTCCCGGGACATTCCCCCCGATAGCCCGGGAAGCGTGGTTCAAATTGACCCCATGCGGATATTGACCGTGGCGAACATCTGGCGGCTGCCAAACAGATGTTCGAGACACATTGACCACAGGTGGATATTCACCGTGGTTCACTGTGGGTGATTTCAGATGTTACGGGCGGGCGGTTCATCACAGTGAATCCCCGGTGGGGGTGAATGAAACAACCACGCCGCAGGGCCAAGAAAAGCCCCAATTCCCAAACAGATGTGACGGGACCGGGACCACGACCGGGAATCGGGCCGACACATCATGGATCAGGGCAGCGCAACAGACGTGACGCTGATCCCCGGCCGTGGTCAAAACTCCCAGAAGACACCGGGCAGGGGCAGGACACAGACATGGCTGCCTGAGGGCAAATGAAGCCAAAAGGCGCCCAGAAAGCCCCTCCAGGTGAGCAGGGCCCCACCCCATAGCCACAAGCCAAAGGTGCACGCCCGCGCCCAGAAAGCCCCAGCAGGCATTGCAGC
>QEPC01013781.1:308145-336077 GCA_003113815.1 Sphenodon punctatus | reverse complement strand
GCATCCGCCTGAATGTTTGTTTGTCTTCTCCCATGTCTCTCCCGCTGTCCCCTCTCCTTGTCTCCCCCTCCTTGTCTTTTAGATTGTAAGCCACAGGTAGGGACCGCATCTGATTGTATGTTCTGTAAAGCGCCAGGTTGCAACTGGCGCTTTATAAATGTTTAATAATAATAATAATAATAAGGGAACGCCCACACAAGGGAAACGGGAAGGGAGGGGGGAAGAGGGAGAAGCAGCCAACAGGTACTGCACTCAGCAGGCGCACACACACAGCGGTCCCACAGCACAACACACAGCACGACCACATGCCCGGGCACGCACACGCATACGCGGGAGCACCCACCCAAGGGAAAGGTCGGGAAGGGGGGGCAGGGGTGCCCAGACAAAGCACAAGGAACAACGGGAGCAGGGGGGGACACGGAAGATGGGGGGCACCGCAAAGGGGCAGGGCAGGACACAGGCGGCAGCAACCCCCCACCCCCACAGCACCACAGTCCACATAGGCGCCCCCACAGCAACACAGGCAGTCTCAGAAAGGGGGGCCAGGACCCCAGGACCAAGGCACGATGGGGGCCCGCAAGGCACAGCCAGCCCAGCGGAGACGGTCCAGGAAGGGAATGCGGGCCCCACAGTCACAGAGGGCCACAGGGAGGGCAGCCAGGACAGGAGGAGAGGTGGTCCAGGTCCAACGACACGAACCCCCCACCGGGAAGCACCATGGCCCAGTCCAGGGGGGCCCAACCACCAGGTCACACAAGCACCCAAGATGGGGGGGGCCCGCAGCAGGTGGCAGCACCCGTGGATGCGGACAGGCAGCTGGACATGGGCGGGTCGGAGAGGCCACCCAGGCACTTGGAAGGGTAACTGGGGGGGGGGCAGGAGGGCCCTGGGTCGCAGCCAGGGGCAGCAGCACCCCACAAAGCAGGCAGGTGCACACCACGGCAGAGACATCAGGGCGGGACCAGCCAGCAGGGACCGCCCCCCCTGGACAGGGGTGGGGGCCCCCATGGGAGCACAACACTGGGGGGACCGGGAGGAGCACAGGGAGTCACAGGCTGCTGCTGGGGGCTGCAGCGGGACCGGGGACCGGGTGCCCCGCCCGGTGAACCAGGTGGGGCCAATGGAGCATGGCCCAGCGGTACCCCTGCACGGACATGTGGTGCACGATCAGGTAGTACGCCTCAAAGGGATCAGGCATGGTGAGAGCCATCTGGACGTCCACACGGGCCCACACCCCCAACAGGGCCGACAGCTCTGCTGCGGAAGGCTCCAGCACACAGCAGGCAGTGGAAGGGGCCCAAGGAAGATGTCCCAGCTCCAGCAGCCGGTGGTACACCACCCCACAGGTGCGCTGGTACCCACGCGCCCCATGCACATAGGAAAAGTAGGACACGGCCAAGGCAGGGCCACCCTCAGCAAGGCACTCCATGAAGTCACTCAAACCACACACCACCAGCGCTGACATGGTCTCTGCCCCGGTCCAGGGCACATGGGAGCACTGCTGGTCCAGGATGCAGCCCTCAGGGAACCGAACAAGCTTCAGGGCCTCCGTATGCAGCTGGCAATCTCGAACGCTTGCCTCATAGCCGAAGTAACAGAGACCAGAGCTTATGCTCTCATAGGCGCCCGCATGGCTGCCCGGGGTGCCCAGGAGCAGCTGCATGGCCGGGGTATGCCACAGGTTGCACAGAGACATGGTCTTGCGGAAGGTCCAGATATGGGGGGCCCCAGAGGGGCAGGGGAGTGCGAGCCCCGTGGATGGGCAGCCAGCCATGGTCCAGCACCACAGGGAGAATGACACAGAGCCCCGGCGGCAAAAACACCTTCCAGGGCCGGGAGGGGCACCGAGGGGTCCTGAGTACAGGGAATGCGGCCGTGAACCGCAACACTGTAGCACAACAGAGCGAGGCATGGGGCACGGACCCAGCCCAGCTGCACAACACAACAGCGATCTCCCTATCCAGCTAATCGCACCTTCAAGGCCATCCTGCAGCAAACAGTGGGGGGATGGGGGCTGGGATGGCAGTGCAGAGGGCTGATGGAATGCAGCTGTCCTGGGAGCACATAGAACTGCGCGGCCATGCAGGAGCGAGACCAGGTGCCCTGCCTGCTGGTGCACCCAATTGCACGCACCCATGCCCCAGCCCCCCCCGAGGAGGCCCATGGCCGGCCAGGGGCCCGCCCCCCAGACAGCCCTGCCTTCACAGGCACTGTATAAAAGCGCCCTCCCCCAGTGGGCCCCACCACCATGGAGCACGACAGGGCAGCGGACTATTGGATGTTCCTCATGCTCGCAGCCGAGTGGTTCCGCGACCACATCGAGCAGCTGCGCCTCCAGACCGCAGAGGTGCAACTGGCCTCCTGGGTGCGGGTTGCCCAGGCCCAAGCAACAGCATGGGGCCTCCGGGCCCACCATGGACGCTGGAGAGCCCAGGCACGACTCAGGGCGCTGCGAGTCTCTGGGGCGGATTGGCAGGCTGTGAGCTGGGGCCGGACCCGGCCTGCACTGCTCCGTTGTGCTGCCAGGCGCCTCCTCTGGGCAAGCGAGACCCTGTGCAGGGAAGCCCTCCTCGCTATGCCCATAGCCAGATCCCTATGGGTCTCGGAGCGCCCACAGGCGTGGTGGGCGAGGGCGATGGCCCACTGGGAAGAGCACGACTGGAGGGCCCACTTCCAAATGAGCAAGACCACCCTGCTCTGCCTAGTGGAACTCCTCACACCCTGGCTGGAGTGGGAGCACACCTCCATGCGGGACCCCATCCCCATGGTCCAGCAGGTGGCCATAGGGGTCTGGGCCCTCGCTACCCCCGACTCTTGCCGGTCGGTGTCCCAGAACTTCGGGATGGGGGTCATCACTGTCGCCTGCATCATGCGGGATGTGTGTGAGGTGGTGGAGGGCGTGCTCCTGGACAGAACGATCCAGCTGGTGGACCAGGGGGCTGTGATGGCGGGCTTCGTGGCTGGAGGCTTCCCCAACTGCATGGGAGCCGTGGATGGCACCCACATCGAGATCCTCCACCTGGCCGCCGGGGAGGCCCTGGAGTACGTGAACCGGCACGGTTACTACTCCCTGCACCTGCAGGGGGTGGTGGATCACTGGGGTCGGTTCATAGACATCTACACGGGCAACTCCGGCCGCAGTCACAATGCCAGGATCATGACGACCTCCCCCTTCTATGCCTGGATGTTCCAGGGGGACTTCGCGGAGATGGGCATGAGGTGGATTGAGGGGGTCCCAGTGCCCCCCTGTATCCTGGGGGACCCCGCCTACCCCTTCACCTGCTGGTTGATGAAGGTGTACCCTGTACCGAGCACCCCTGCGGAGGTGGTATACAATACCCGCCTGTGTTCCAGCCGGACTGTGGTGGAGCGTGCCTTTGGGGCCCTCAAGCAGCTCTGGAGGAGTGTAGCCGGGCACCTGGATTACACTGTCTCGACCTCGGCCCTGGTGATTGGTGCCTGCTGCATGCTGCACAATATCTGTGAAACCGAGGGGGCGGCCCTGGACTAACCTGAGCCCCACCGACCCCCCGGTCCCGTGCCCCTCTATGTGAACGCAGAGAACCCCTGGGAGTATCGTTATACCAAACGGATCTGGAATGCCCTGGCGAGCCATATCGTCCGGGGGGCCCAGGTGTGACAGATGCCCCCCGCTGGGGGCCACACATGCTGATCCTTGGCCATGCCCCGGCACACTGGACCCCCACCCGGGTCCCCCACAAATGGGAGCATGAGCCGGCCTACTGACAGCAGCCTTTATTGCCCCCATGTGCACACAATCACCCGGTCCTGCACCCATGCATTGCCCTGTCCCCTACAGTGCCCCCTATCATGTCGCCTTCCCCCTTCCCCATCCCCCCTCGCTTCCTTGGCCATCCCTGTGGGTGCCCGCTGGGGCCCACGGAGCTCTGGGAGCTCTCCTCACCCCCGCTGTCCGTGTGCCCTGCAGTGTCCTGAGCCACCTCCTGGTCTGGCAGCAGGGCAGGCAGTGGTGGGGCGAGGCTGGCCAGGGCCCTGGGTGGCCCATGGGAGGGCTGGACCCTCCGGAGCGCCGGGGGCACCGGGAGGTGGATGCGCGGCCCCTGTGGGGGTGGGGGCACCTGGGGCACCTGGGCAGGGGGCAGAGTCTCCAAGGGTCCTGGCACTGGGACCTGGGCACGCAGGGTGCCCGGGGGTGCACCTGCCATCACATAGGCGCACATGGTGCTGGCGTGCAGGAGCAGGGAGGTCCCGATGTCGTGAGACCTGTCCATCTTGAGGGCGTGCTCCCGCACCATGGCTTGAATGTCCTGCCTCAGGCCCCCGAGCAGCTCCTCCTGCCTGCTGTGGTCCCTGCGCTCCCGGTGCCGCTCCAGGCGCGCCTCGGCCTGGAGCCTCCGATCCCTCGCCTCAGCCCGCTCCAGTGAGCGCTCGATAGCTGCCTCCATGCAGGCCATGGCCTCGATCATTCTCTCCCCCTGTTCCGCAGCGTTCTGCACGATCTCCTGTGCCTGTTCCTCCTGCCTCCTGTGGACCCATGCCCAGTACTCCCGCATGCGTTGCGCTGGGGCCACGGGCCCTGGGGACGCTGGCTGGCGGGGTTGCCCTGTGGGAGCGAGAGGGTGAGTGCGAGCCTGCCCCTGTCCCCTGCCCATGATGGGGCAGGGGCCCCTCGGGCCCCTGGGCATCCCTCCCTGGCCCTCCCCATCCCCTGGTGGTCCCCCATATGCGGATGAAGTCCCTGGTCTCCTGGAGGCCCCACTGGCCCCCTCGGCGGTAGGCCTTCCTCCGGCGTCCCCATGGCCGGTCCTCCTCCTCCTCCTCCTCTGCCGGCACTGCCTCCTCCTGTGCAGGGCCAGTGTCCTCCGGGGGCTCGTCTGCCCGGGCTGTTTTCCGTGTCTGTGGGGACAGTCGGAGGGGCGTGTTGGGATAGGTGCAGACTGGACCCCCTCGCGGGACTCTCCTGCCTCCCTCCTGGTCACCTGGGCGTGCCCCAGACCCCCCGGGGTACCCCCGTGCCCCCTGTTCCCCTCCCCTTTGTTGCCCTTACCCATTTCCTGGGTGCCTCCTCCGGCCCCGTTCCGGCTGCTGTCCCCGGGGCGTCGCATGGCGCCTGCTGCTGGGGGTGTTGTTCCTGGGTCGGCTGCAGGGTCAGTACGACCCCCGTGTCCCCCTCCTCCACCTCCTGTGTTCCCTCCACCTCCACCTCCACCGCTGCCCCTGCCACCTCCTCCTCCTCCACCGTCGCTCTGTCACCCGCCGCTCTCTTCCGCCTCCCTCCTCGCTCCCTCCCTCGCCTCCCTCCCTCCCTGCCACACGTGCCTGCGGCTGATTTCCCTTTAAATCTCCCTCCGGTGGCTGTGTTGTTGCTGGTTGCCCGGCAGCGACGCTACGTGCATTGTCCACGGCTGGGGCTCGGTTCCTTTGGTTCCACCCAGGGATTGGTGTCCAGACGTTACTTTTCGTTGGTTCCTGGTGGGGATCTGTTTGACCACACTTCCTGGGATATTCCCCCCGCTAGCCCGGGAAGCGTGGTTGGAATTGACCCCATGTGGGTATTGAGCGTGGTGAACATCTGGCGCGTGCCGAACAGACGTTCCGGGCGCATTGGCCCCGCCGCGGGATTGAGCGTGGTTCACTGTGGTTGAGTGTGGTCTCGTAACGTCTGAAAATACCCTGTGATCTTGTAACGTCTGAAAATACCCATTGTTTCAAGCATTCTTCCCCTAAACCTTTTTCAGGTTTTCCTTCACAATTCATCATATAGATACCTTCTCTGGGTTTGTTTAATATATTTAATGGCTACTCTTTAATATCAGGATGGTGTTTCCATTTTCAATTCTCTAGTATATTAACATATTCCTAATGAACTAGTTTAAGAAAATGGGACTGTCCTTATTTTGAATTAAACTTGTGAGTCTTTTAATCATATCCTAGCTCACTCTCTACAGGACTCTACCTTTTCAAAAGATTTTGCACTTTTTTTTTTTGCAAGGTTCCGGGGCACCAGCAGTGTTGCAGCACTCAGTGTGGCTGAGCGCACAGTGGGACGAAGCCAGGGAGTATAAAGGGGTAGCCAGTGCCCAGGAACCTTGCCGGGGATCAGCTTGCTGTGAAGAACTGGCCCTTGCATGCTTGAGAGTTACAAAGATTCATGGCATGGTGACAGAGTGCAGAGAGAACAATTGGTGAGTGTGTGAGGAGTGATCGTGTGAGTGCAGAGAGTGCGTGTGTGTGTTTATTAGACTTATCCTTCTACCCTTCCGGAGACCCAGGCCACCCCAGTCCGTGAATCCTGAGAGGCTGTGAATTCTCCCCTGCCTTTACGTGTTCCTGGGCTACCTTCTACCTCCCCCTGACCTTCACTGTTGGAGCACCCTGCATTCCTGAATGGCTGATTGTGGGTGTCACACTTGAGTGGTGGGTGGTGACGAGAGAGCCTGGACTTGGCATACCTGATTCCCACTCCCTATGATGATTTGGCCTTCTCCTATACAGGGGTATTAGTGCCACACAAGATCCTGAGGGACTATTGTACAGCCCGTAGGGTGCCAAGCCAGGGTGTGTGTGCCAGGAGATTGATCCCTTCCCCCTCTTTACCACCAGCTCCCCCCCTATCCCTCACATTTCCACACCCAAACTCCCCTCACAAACCTACCCCAAAACCACCCATCACAACTCCCCCCTATCCCTGCTCGCCAAATGCTTTTTTGAACAAAGAAGTCTTACACTGCCTCTGTAAGACATTTGGGATCAACTGAACCTCCAGGGGAAGGGAGCTCCATAACACTGGGGCAGTGACCGAGAATGTCTCCCTGCAAGTCATGGTCAATGGGACTGTGCAGTATGTGGTTGGAGGATTGCAGCCCAAGAAGGAAAATCATCTATTTTAATGTGCCATTTTCAGGTTGATATTTTGGTGAGCCTGTTTTCTTTTTACCCCTCCTTTAATACTTTCCATTCAGCTGAAAATGCTCACGAATCTGATACACCCATTTATTTTATTATTATTTTTCTATGACTATTCAAGGAAAATATCTGTTCCTCTAATTATGTTAGTTTTCTGTTTATATTTTTATTTTGTTTAATTTCTTCTTCCAACAGTAAATTGGAATTTCCCTTCACCTAGAAAAGGAATTTGGAATCTTGAAAATGGAATTTTGGAATTTGGAATTGAAATTGGAATTTCCCTTCACTTGGAGGCAACCTACCACCCTGTAACCCAAATGCTTGCTTTGGTTTAGACCTCTTTCTGTATTGATTATTACTTTGGCAGGGTGGAGCAAAAGTGGCTACAAGCTTATCTGAGTTAGCTGAGGAGATGCACCTGCGCTGGCTTATACTAGAAAAGCCTGCGGCCCAAAGGGAAGAAGGACGGTGGAGAAAAACCAGACATGTCTCTGGATAGCAAAGCTGAGCAGAAACCTGAGTGACTGGACGCTCAGCCAGCACAAGCTGAAACCCTCTTTGTGAGCAGGGAGCTGGGCTAAGGAGGACCCCGCAAGCGGATCCCGCTGCTGCCACAAGAGTCAGGAGACAACAGTAGCCGGGTGGGATCCTTCCATTAATACGTAGAGCCCAGGAGGACTGGTCTTTTTTTCAGGGTGACAACCCATGGGGACCCACCTGTTAGTGGGAGAAACCCCTAACTGGTAGACTTTGGTTGGCTATAGGAGGGGAGGAGACCAGACTCAAAAACACCCAGGGGCTCCTGCCCTTAGTGGGCAGAATTGGAGGAGACTCTGGAGAGTGGCAGTAGGGATTTGAGCTAAATTCCCTGTAGAGTATTGGCAGTACTAAACCCGTCTGTCATAATTACTTATTGTCTCTTACACCAATTTTTTTACAACCTCCTCCCTAAGTTGCTGCCTCCTCTCACACACATCTGTCCTATATTTGCTCAATCTATATTTCTGACTTATTATATGACTAAGGAAGGGCCCTACATAGCCCAAAGGCTTGCAGAATCTCACCGACAAGAGTTTTGTCCAATAAAAATATATTACCTGAACTTCATTGTCTCTATCCCCATCTTTTTTAGGGGCATTCTGTTCTGGGTAGACCTGAGGTGAGAGCAAGGGTACCTACCTTTCAGGAGTGCTTTCAAGGGTTAGTTGGTATTTCTTCACTATTCACAGAGTTCATGCTTCTGCTATTGTTGAGATTGGCGCCTGCCAATTCCCCATCCATTTACCTCATTTCCTATCAAATTCTGGTATTTCTGTCAGTTTTAATCAATTTCTGTCATTTTCTGGCACATTCCATCAATTTTATGTCACTTAGCCAGTATATAAACCATAGTGTTAGCAGTTTCGTTTATTTGCTGTTAGACTAACAGTCCTCCTTTGTTGACCAATGATAGTGCAGAACTGTCATTTTTGCATCCTACTGAAGAATTACTGGAAGTACCGATAAATTGGAATTCCCAAACAGGAACTAGCAAAAAATTAGGACAGTACCAAATAGTACTTCAGAGCACTCAGGTGGAATACTGGCATTCCGAATAGTTGGCCCAAGTATTCGGTGGCCCTTTGGCGCTGTTTTGGATTTGGAATTCCAGACCTCAGAAAACTTTGGAAAGTTGTTGCAACCCACAGCCAAAGCACTACCCAGAAAAGCAGGCTAGCAAGAGTGGGACAATTACTCCAGAAGACAACCCCCAAAGAGTGAAACTGTGTGCAGAAATAAATAAATAAATAAATAAATAAATAAAATAAAATAAAAACAGTAGTGTACCCACAGCATGACCCACCATCAGCAGTGAGTGCACCCACTTTATCATTATGCCTACCAAGCAGTGCACAAAAATGCAGGCTAGCAAGGGATATTCACTCAAGAAGAATACAACAACCCCTGACAGAACAGTCTGCAACTGCATGGAGCAATAAATCCCACCGAAAATGCCAGCAAGCACAGGCCAGAGCAGCAGTCACAAAATTGAGAAATCAGACATTCACACCCCTCCCCCTCCAGAGACACCCTTTCTTGGCATGTCATTGTGGCAATGGTAACTTGAACAGACCAGGCAAACTTGGAAAGTGGAGCCAGACAGAGGGATCCCTCCTCATGGTGCCAAGTGCCAACCAAGCAGCAGGCAGCAATGTGGCACCCAATTATTATTATTATTTTTAAAAACTGCGTGACATGGTAAAGAGTAACGTAACTCCCATCCCCCAGCATTGGCCCTATGGACAGGACTGGCCAAATCATACCAGGCTAGGCCAGACACCCCTCTCCTCCCACCCCTAGCTGATTACTGACAGATCCAGCAGCATTGTAGCATACAGTGCAGCCAAATTCACCAAAGAGAATGGACAAAATGGCTGCAGTGTGGACACTTTTATTTTACCCTGCCAGCCAATTCAAAAGCTGACTTGGTCAGTCAATCAAAACTTGCCATCTGGCTTACCATCACTCAGTAGTCCCCTCCCATACCCCCCTCCTACCAAATACAGCACTAAGTTTCATTTCCAGAAGAAGCTCAACTGTCCACCAGCCTCCCACGTGCACAGTGGTTTCTGAAGTTTTCTGACTAATTTCATTGGTCCCCAGAACTCCAGAATTTGGCCTTTCCAAACCAAAAACCTTACTATTCTGCAAATTCCAAAGTTTTCTGAAGACTTCTTTTCAGCCCTACCAAAAATAGCAAAAAGCTGGTAAAGTTCCTCAATGTGCAAGTGAAGGTGAATGGCCTATTTGAAACAGAAACTGCATTCTCTGTGGTTACTTGTTTCAGGCCTAATTCTGAACACTCAGGAAGTTGAGGGAACAAAGGCAATATGTGCTGCTTTTTTTGCAATTGTATCCCCTTTTAGTTGCCTTATTCACTAATTCCTTAGTTTCGGAGTATGTTGTGATCCTCTGTTTTGTGCCTCCTCTTCTGTTCTGTCTCTGTGATTCTCCTGCTCTACCTCCGAGATGCTGTATAAATCCATCATAGGCCCTTGGGGCTAAATCCCCAAGAGTCAATTTTGCTTACTGGATACTTTGGACTTCGACCGTGAAGGTGAGGGTTCAAATCCCCTCTTACCCACATGAATTTACTGGGTGGTTTGGGGAAAGTCACTGTCTCGCAGCCTCAGTTCCCCCTCCCAGGGTTGTTGTGAAGATAAACTAGACAAGTATTGTCTTTGAACACTGAAAGTGGTATATAAATGATTAATAACAATAATAAATCTCTGCATGTATGAATCTGTCTTTTTCACTTGTGCATATTTTACTATCAGTGTATAGTGTTCATGCTATTCAGAGAGTGTCCGGTGCTTGTGTGTCTTCATCTCCTGACTTATAGGATGCAGCCACATGAGATGCCTACTGCACCATGGGCGGCCTTATCCTGAGCCTTACCACATGATGCAGTGCAGCTTGTGCCCGTCAGCTGCCAGATGCTCCCCCGGCTGCGGGACAGGCAGCTGACTGCTACACTCTGCATCCTCAGAAAAAGGCCAAGGATGCAGCAGGTAGCAGCCTTTTCTAAAATGGGACAAGGGTGCCCAAGGTGCAGCAGCTTGTCTACCTGGTTGCCACCTGCCCCGCTGCACTGTGAGGTCTGGTGCAGGGTTTTGAGCAGCAGTCACTCGCTCCAGTCCCGTGCGACCATGTCACGGCGGGGGGATGGGATAGTTGTCAGGCTTGGGGGGTGGGGAGGGAGGGAGGGAGGGCTGGGTGCCCGGTTGTGTAACTGGTGCTTCGGCCTGCCCCATACCTTGGCAGGAAGTCCAGCAGCGACCCGTCTGCCTAGTGGTGGTGGGGGGGACGCAACCGCCTGCCTTGCTCCCTGCACTGGCCCTGCAGTGTGCCGGCTGCGCTCGCCTGCCACAGGGCCACATAGGGATCGGGCCATCTGCTGCTTGTGTCTGCACCCATTGACCAGTGCTCCAAGTGTTTCAGTAGCACAAGCCCTATTGAAGTAAATAGGGCTTGTACCAGCTGAGTTAACTAAGGAATGGACTGCCTGTCTTGCCTCTGACATCGCTATGTTAGGAATGCTCATGAGCATATGGGGATCCTTTAGTGAAATTGTGGATTGAGTGCCCAACTTCTTACCTAAGATCCATCCTTGTAGTTGTTACTAGTATGAAGGTCTTAGGCACATGAGTGACCTCACATGTACATCAGCCACTTTGGGATATGCAGCTGGGTATTTGTTCCATAGGATTTGTTGGCTTTGGTGTCCATAGACTTTACTGAGATAAAGGTTAATTCCTATCTCCAAGTGTATTTAAAATAAAATAATAATAATAATAATAATAATAATAATAATAATAAATAATTAATAATAAATCCTGCTTTTCTATACAAGATTCCTTCTATATTAGAGAAATCCAATCAAAATTCCATTGGAGATTCTGTATTCCCCGAAAGTCAGCTTTCTTAGAGGCAAAAAAAGAATGTTGCTTCTACTAGTATGTTAGCCGCATGAGTGTGTCAGGTGTAATGATATTGTGATCACTGGATCCTGTGGTAGCCACCTGCAAACTCATTTATCATACTTGACTTCCTTCCCACAATTAAGTCCTGCATAGCCTTACCTATGTGACAAAGAAAGCAATCCTCCTCTGCCACTAGAAACGTGTCCCCTTTCTTACTTTTAGCTTAGTTATTATCCCAATCAATACCTGAGTAATTAAAATCCCTTATGATCAAAGTTCTGGCCTTCTCACAGGCTTCTTTTATCTGCAAAAACATTTCCTGATCTTCTTTCTCTCACTGACATAGAGGTCCGTAGCAACAGCCAAAAATCACCCGGCTGTCTATATTGTCCTTAAGTTGTAGCCTAACTGACTCTGCTGTGTCATCCAAAATATTTGTATCATTTCTCTCTGCTGACTTGCTGTCATTCTGCACTAACACTGCAATTTCTTTGGCTATGTACTTTATTTTATTTCCCACTTCTGTAAACTTTTCATCCTGTAATTTCCTGTTAAATCTTAGTGTTCCACAGACACCCTCTCTTCCCCATCCACCCTGGGAAACATTCTAGCGCAGCATTTCTACGTTAGATAATACTATGGATATAAAACATATGTAGCAATTCTAGTTTATTTAATATTGCATACTATTCTAAGTGTAGCCTATATTATAAATATTGGGAGTCAAAGGGTGTCTTCAGACGTTACGAGATCACGGTGAACCACGGTGAATACCCACCTGTGGTCACCGTGTCTCGAACGTCTGTTTGCGGCGCGCCAGATGTTGGCCACGGTGAATCCCCACATGGGGTCCGTTTGAACCACGCTTCCCGGGCTAGCCGGGGGAAGGTCCCGGGAAGCGTGGTCAAATGGACCCCGGGCCGGGACCAACGAAAAGTCACGTCTGGCCGCGCGCCACGGCCCGTGATCCCCGGCGGGATCCCGGGCCGTGGCACATTCAGCCGGACGCGGCGGCCGCATTGGCCCCGCCGCCCGCCCGTCTCCTCGGAGGGCGGGCGGCGGGGTGCGTGGAGGGGGCGGGGCCGTGCGGCCGCACGTTGCGCCGCGCGGCCCCGGCCCCTCCCACTTTCCCCGCCGGGATCCCCCCGGCACGTCTGTTGTGCCGTTACGGGGTGACCCCGGCGGGGAACGAAGCCGGTGGTTCTGGTACGGGGCCAAAGGGCCCCGTATCGTCTGAAATCACCCAAAGACTGCTTTTCTATTAATCACTATAGTGGGCAATAATTACTAAGTAATCACTGTACCATAAATGAAATGTTTTATCAATGGCATTGCAGTTCAACTTTGTTAACACAGAAGAACAAGGACATTCTGGGCAAATGTCCATTCCTCACTCAGATCCACTCAGCCACCCTGTGTTATATTGCTTCATGTGGTGTTTTTTGTTTTGGTGGGGTTTTTTTGTAACCACAATGTAGTTGAGTAGTATAAGAACTAGATGAACATTAACTTTCAGAGTGGCCTCAATGCCAGTAGACAACAAGGAATAAGTTAACTTTTCTTTGCAATCTCATGTGAGTTAATAACTTTTGTGTTCTTGGCAGTTAACATTATTTTCAAATTCCTTCTGGGGCCAAACTGATCCCTTGCCAACTCTTTAATTTCCTTTTGTGATTTATTTTAACAGGCATATAATATGAACATAAAGGGACAAATCCAGCTTGCATTACTTCTGACAAACTTCATTAGGCCTACATTTATAAGACTTGCATGATATGGCTCAAAGTGTTTGGTTGTGGGGGGTTGTGTATTTTTTATGAGGGGGGAAGAAGGAGCTATAGAATAAGCCATAGAATGACACGAGAGCAGTCAAAGACACACTTTTTTACAGCACAGTATTCATTAAATTAAATTCCCAGAAAGTCTGGCAGCTGGGAGTTTTGCTTAGAATTGTGCTGAGCAGGAAGAATCCAGCATCTGAGCTGTCTGTAGGCTGGTGCCAATGGTCCTGATTCGAGGCAGTATCTTATTTCCCAACAGAAAGCAAGCTTTGTTACTCTCTAACATTTTGAAATTCTGTTGGCGGATACTAAGGAGAAAATCAGCCTAAAACCCCATCTCCTTTATAAATATTGCAAGTCTGTCAATCCTGTATTTAAAAAATGTATACCAGCTTAATACCATGCTTTCTGACAGCAGGAAAGCGGAATTACTCCTACATACCACCAGCTACTGAGCTTAACAACCCACCGCTTTCAAAAGATATAATGTGCTAGCTTAACCACCACATCGTAAACCAAGCTCTTAACATCTTAATTTGAGCCCCCAGGTGCTCTCTCTTTAAAGTTATAATGACTGGATTACAGTACAATGATTAAAGCATACAACTGGTATCAAAGTATAGCGTTTACCCAATTATAAGGTAATTGCAGTTAAATCTTGATGATAACTAACCCTTTCATTTCACCTTAACCTCTCTTTGTGTGTGTGCAAAAGAACGTCCTTAAATGACACTTTGCAACCTCAGTCCTATGATAATGAAGCTAGAAGGTCAGCTGGTTATCTAGTTCTTTTCCTTATTAGTCCATGGCTGCCATCCCCTTATTTACTAACTAAGGGCCATATGCTGACCTTAGACAGTAGGAGAAGTCCTGATAAGTTGAGCAGTTGACTTAAGGAAATAAACGGCTATAGCATGAAATCTATTTTTAGAATCACACTATGTCACTGCACCCAACCTAGTTTCAGAAAGACCATCACTGCTTCTACTCAAACATTTTCAAAGAAGTCAATTTAAATTGTATTTTGCAAAATAGGACCTTCCCTGGCCAGCTGGTTCTTTTATGCCTGTGAACTTTATTGTCTAATTTAGACTCTGGTCCCTTGGGAAAGAGATGGTGTCTCCATCTATCCAATACGTAAGTTGACATAAAGTAAATAATACCAATAATATGAACATGACTTTAATAGCCACATATTGGTTTTATGTTTAAATTACAGGCAGTACAAGGTAGGTTTGAGCCAGTGCAAGACACTGAGTATCCATAGTACTCAAATCTCCTGTATTAGGTGATATTTTGCTATAGTGGGGGATAGGTTGCTGTGCCATGTTTCATAAAGTTAAGGAGGTTCATGTTGGTCAGTAAATTATCAATTATTATTATTATTATTAACAAACATTTATATAGTGCCAGCAGTGTACCTGGCACTTTACAAAGTAATAAAATAGACACAGTCCCTGCCCCTAGGACTTACAATCTGAGAGACAGGAGCTGGGGGAGAGACATAGGAAGGGGAACAGAGGGAGAGACAAGGGGTCTAACATTCATGAAGATGCGAGGTCTCAAGTGCACGTACTTGGCTTGGTTACGATGAGAATGACAGCAGGCAGGTCCATGTTGCAAGGATAAGGGTAAACCGATCGTAGGTATAGGAATAGTGGCTCAGCAGGATAAAGAGTCAGACAGAGCAGAGCGAAAGAGGTGAGTTTTAAGGAGAGATTTGAAGGTATGAAGGGAGGGGGCAAGGCGGATGTGGACAGGGAGGGAGTTCCAGGCATGGGGGGCAGCAAGTGAGAAGGGACGAAGGCGCTTAGGGGAGCAGGGAAGGCGTGGAAGGGTGAGAGAAGGGACAGAGGAGGAGCGAAGTGCACGGGCTGGAGTATGGAGGGCGATAAGTGCAGAGAGGTAGGGGGGAGCAAGGTTGTGAAGAGCTTTATAGGTGAAGACTAGGAGCTTGTGCAGGATTCGTTCAGGAAGGGGAAGCCAGTGAAGCGAAGAGAGGAGGGGCTGCACATGGTCGAAGCGACTGGCGAGGTAGATGACCCTGGCAGCAGAGTTTTGGACAGAGATGAGGGGAGAAAGGTGAGACCGGGGAAGGCCAGTGAGAAGGAGGTTACAGTAATCGAGGCGAGAGATGACCAGAGCATGAACAAGAGTTTTGGCAGACGAGACAGAGAGAAAAGGGCGAATCTTAGCAATGTTATGGAGGGAGAAGCGACAGGATTTAGCAACAGAGTCAATGTAGGGTTTAAAAGAAAGGGGTGAGTCAAAGATGAAGCCTAGGCTACGGGCTTGGGGGGCAGGCAGGATGGTGACTCCATCAATAATTATTGACTGTGAGGAAGGAGAGGAAGGATGAGGGGGGAAGATAAGGAGTTCAGTTTTAGCCATGTAGAGTTTGAGTTGACGTTGAGACATCCAGGTACAAATAGGTGTAAGCTCTTCAGGAAACATCTGATTACTCCCCCAAAATTGTTTATTTACAACTCTGTAGCAGTGGTGGGCAGTCAACCTACAGTCTGTGGATCAAATGTTGACACCCCCCCACCATAAAGCATCAGTGTGTGTGGGTGTGTGTGGGTGTGTTGGATCTACAGCTTAAGCTGCGTCTGAGGATGACCATGATCATGGTTGAGTTAGACAGCATAGCCAGACAGGGAAGCAGGAACCCTTCAGTCACAGGCAGTGTTTTTAAACTAGACACGTCCATGTATGGCCCCCCCACTGTCCTCGAGCCCAACTGCTCATGTGACGGTGGTGCACTCTGGAAAAATCTAGAGTGCCCCGTGTGGGCCAGGGAGGCTGCTTCTGTGGATGGGGCAGCCATGCTGGGAGACACTCATTTGAAGTATTCCCCACGCACGTTGCATGTATGGGCACCCCACAGCCATACCATTCAGCAGCCACAGACCACCTGCTCCTGCGGCATTCATTTAGAAACACCCATGGTGTCAGGGTGATGTAATCTACTCTTCTCCCATTCCCTTTCCCTTCTGGAGCAGCTAGCATATTTTGGGCTACTGTCCCCTGGCATGCACCATGCTTGCACTGATCAGCAGCAGGATGGCATTTTGCTAGGAGCATTTTGATCTGACATTGTAGTAAAGAGGGTCTTGCCACTCTTGGTGGGGTGAGGATTGGAATGCTGGATCTGTGGCCCTTTTCAAATGAGCCGCGTTTGGGGGGGGGAGGCGGGAATGGGTGTGCAATACAGTGCGAGGGCAACCATTACACGGGTGCACACCCACCCACCACAGCCGTCAAACAGGCGGCCCACACCCATGCCCACACAGCGGATCTGTGTGGGCATGGAGACGGTGTCTGGTATGAAATGGGCCTATGACTCATTAGCTTAGGTTGCCCACCACCATTCTATAAGGGGTATAGGCAACAGGGGCTCTGCTGAGCAAGGTATAGAAGTCTAGAGGCAGAACAGTCTTGCCTTAAAACAGTAGTTCCCAGTTTCTTCCCTGAATGACACATTTTGAGATTTAAATACAGTCCTGTAACCCCCAGACAGCAACAGAGCCATGCAAAGTATAGTGGATATCAATCGGATTGGGATCCCATTTGCAGATGGGGTGACCCTAGTTGAGGCTCTGACCAATAGTTAGAACCTTTGTCTTAAACAGTGTAAAACCGTGTCTGTGTTAGGGGAACTATTGACCATTTCTGGTTTTGAATGAAATGTAAAACTGTTGCCCTAGACACTTGGAATTGTTTTTTTTGTTTTTTGTTTTTTTTGCAAATGAGTGTCCACCTTAAACCTGAGTTGTTAACGTCTCTCTCTGCAGGTACAGTTGGAGGTGGACTATTTTGGAGGATATGTTATGGCTGTATCAGATGGTTGCTTTGTCTTATCCAGAGCTGCCTGCATTTCACCAGTAGTGAAAGTGCCTCCTTTATGCACAGAAGGAATGGGGAACCTTTTCCCTCCCATGGACCACTTTAAAAATGAGTATGATTGCTGCAGGTCAGATGAGAGTTGACAGGTGCTTGAGGGATATGTTCAGGAAGGGAATGGTCCAGGTCTAAGGTCTATTCCATGGATCCATCCCCTGTCTTTGAGTGCATGCCCTCATTTCTGCTCCCTAACCCTGAACTCAGTCTTTCAGTGTTTCAGGGCAGGGACTTGATCCATGGACCAGATTAAGGAATTTAAAAGGGGCCACATGAAAATCAACCATGGGACAGATTTGGCCCACAGACAGGAGGTTCTCCACCCCTGATGTAGTATAGTCTGTGAAGCGCTTTGAATCCTGTCTGTACTTTTGTATCATCCTGCCTTTGTTCCTGCGGAACCAATGTGTGTTTTGAGAGATTTTAAGTGAAAAAGAAGATATTCTTACCTGAAAGATAAAAAGCCTTCTCCAAAAAAGTTAAGCAAGCCACAGCTGTAAATTGCACATCCAACAGTTATGCAAGTTGCACCTGAATTGTTGCTTTGCTTTGCTGTCAGCAGGAGTGCTTATCGCAGCGATGGAAGCAATATGTACAGTAGCAATCATCAATATTTTATGTCCCCCGAGAGGCTGACATTTGTTTTACAACATATTAAGGCAAAAAAGTAAGGCAGAATGCAGGCATGTTTTATTTCTTTCAAAGTCTTCATGCTTTCCCATTCCCCTCTCCCCTCCCCACATATATTTTGTAAATGGAGGATTACAATGATACATTTTCAAGAGAGCTTTTATTGTGCGTCTCCCACTATCAATAGTCTGAGCTGTGTGGCTAAAAGCTTTGGCTGGAGGGTGTTATTTTCCATATGTATTTAGGAATGGCACATTAGTGGTTGGCACATCGTGCACAAATTGAGTTCTGTTTGGGCTCTAATTTTCTGAACTACATGGAAGATTTCTCTACTCAGACAGGGTTTATTTTTCCTTTTTAAAGAACTTGAACAGGCTGTGTGGCCATGCTGAATTTTTTCAGGCCATCTCTCTCCTACTCTCCACCTTACATGGTTGAGCCCTTACATAGGCTCAACCCCATCTTTTTCAAAAAAAATTTTTTGCAATTGAGCCCTGGACCGTGTCAGTGAAATTCGCCCACAGGGAGGGGGCTGCTCTTGTGACCCAACCACGTGACAGCAGAGGCAGGGCCTGATCCAGTTGGAGCAGAAGGGCAGTACCACTGGCAGGGGCAAAAGGCTGGGACTTGATTCGTCAGTAAGGGTGCTGTTTTTAAACTAGCAAGGCTGGGAGTGTTGGCCCATGGCTGCTGAGTGGCACTGCCATTAGGGATCGGCGAACACAGTTCAGAAGTTCAGAGTTCGGACCGAACTCAACCAGTTCAGTCGACTGAACCGAACCGAACTTCTGAACCCAACTTGATTTTTGAACCGAACTGAATTTCCAAACTTGGCTCTGTTTGCCCATCCCTAAAAGATAATATTCCATTTAGTTCAATGGGGTTTGAATTTCTGAACTTTTTTCGGAAGTTCGGAGTTCAGACCGAACTCGAATAGTTTGGTCGACTGAACCGAACTTCTGAACTGAATTTCTGAACTGAACCGAATCGAATTTCCGTACTCGGTTCTGTTCGCCCATCCCTAACTGCCATGGAGCACCCGGGTGGGAAGCAATTGTAACCGGTGGCTCCTAGCGTGGCTATTGCGGCAGCTGCCTCACACTCTCCCTTTCCAGGGACCATGGGGGAGGGGGTTCGTTTTAATTTATAGTTGTTCCTTCATACATTATAAAAACTGTCACTTTTGCTCTACATGCCTCCTTTTATCTTTATTTCTTCTTTGTGCATAAACTTGCACCTCTGTGGACTAAACTGCTTTGCACTCTCTGACAATGCACAGCTTACTCACCTTGGCTCTCAGGAACAGACTGGCTTACTAACTGCAACTGCAAGGCTTCTGGTGTTTGGAGATATGCTGGTGAGGAATAGGTACAGAGTACAGACAGACTTCTACAATTCTCTCCAGATGTTCAGTTTTTATTTAAGTCCAAAATCCAGACTATAGCTGCCTTATGGATGCAAAGAAAAACTTCAAAATGTGACCACTGTGTAACTAAACAGTGTGTCTGACTGAGGACATTTTGGGTACAAGAATTATTTGCTGGTTATCAATAAGTTTAGGCTGTAAATTAGAAGGCTTTTAACAATTAAAGCACTGAACTACAGGAATAAGCTTCCAGGGGCAGTTGTGGGAGCAAAGAATCTGAATAGCTTCAAATGGGCAGATTGGCAGATCGCCATTATGGCATAGATCTTGTGAAGAGTTTTTATTATTTGATGCTGCAGGACGAAGTGTTCCCCCCCCAACAATTCATTTTGAGCCCCTCCCCCCCTGCCACCTTTCTTCCTATAGCATCAATGTTGTCTGCAGCTGGAGATGGGACTGTCAGGGCATTCTGAGACCTGGGTACTATATTGTATATATTGTATATCGGGTGCCTTGCTGTTGGAGCCTGCACGCATACTCAGGGTCTAACTGGTCACTATATTTGGGAAAAGGAAGGAAATTTCCCTCTGGTCAGATTGGCAGTTGATTCTGAAGGTTTTTCGCAGCATTGGTGTGGTTCACCTGTTTGACACATCTGAATCCTTCGTCTTCTAAAATGATTTCCTGTTGTTTCAGGCATCGGTGTGCTCTGGTTGGTCCCAGTCTCTGCTTGTAGCTATCGGTGGGATTTTTCTGTGTGGATGGTTGGGGTGTGGCAAATTCTAAACATGACTTCTGACTCTGACTCTAAACATGCATGAAAATCACAGGGGTTTGTAATCTCCCGTGGTCATTCCTCTCCCATGACAAAGAAGGAGATGCTGCACAAGAAACTCCCAAGAGAATCACAATCAGGGCATTTTTACACTTGCAAGATAAGCAATTCATGTGAGCCTCATGGGAGTTTTCAAATATGCATTCAGAAACACTTGATATTGAGGTTTTCCTGATGCGTATTAACATGAACATCACTGAGATGCATGGGAGAGTAGTTTACTTGTGTACATAATTAAGAGGGTTTATTGCTCTACTGCACAAGTAGTGGCTCATCTAAAAGCACACTGTGTTTGTAATAGTTCTGGATTTTGATCTACAGATACCAACTGAAGAGGTGCTAACTCAAACACTAGTGATAGTGCTTTAAATATTAACATTGTTAAATGTTCCATTGTTATCCGCTTGAATGTTATTTATCCCTTGTCTCTCCCTATGTCCTTTCTCCTTGTCTTCCCCCTCCGTGTCTATTAGATTGTAAGCCATAGGCAGGGACCGCATCTATCTTACTGTTCTGTAAAGCGCCAGGTACACAGCTGGCGCTATACAAGTGCTTATAATAATAAGAAAGAGGAGATAGTATACCGATTTTGAGTTCAGTGCCAGAATTTACTATAATGCAGAAGAAACCTGGGAAGTGTGTAAATTACAAAGAAGAGCTTAAATGAATAGTGGATTTTGTATTCACAGATATATTAATATTTTCAGCTAGTTCTCTAGACATCCAAATGATATCCACAAACAAAACCAATATTCACATATTCGCTTTTTTGATTTCTTCATATCATATTATTTATACAATTTGGTAGTTTGGGACATTTCATCATTTTGATTTGACTATTGTGCATGTGGAATATCACCAACATAAAGTAACTGAAAATCTGAAATGACCATACTGAAATACAGAGATAATACTGAAATATCTGAAACAGAAATCCAGCAAAGTGTAACTGAATATCCTCTTTGTCCAATCTGAATCAAAGTAAGTGAATTTTCCCAATATAGTAATCACTGTGTATATTTGTGTTAGCTTTATTACAGCGGGGTGGAGGTTATAAAACATGTGACAGAGTTATAAGACAGAGGAGGGAGGGTGATAACTAATTTCATTTTTTGAAGAATAACTGGGGTTTCAAGCATTTAGGTTTGTCAAATTTGCC
This sequence comes from Sphenodon punctatus, assembly GCA_003113815.1. Lineage (NCBI taxonomy): Eukaryota > Metazoa > Chordata > Lepidosauria > Sphenodontia > Sphenodontidae > Sphenodon > Sphenodon punctatus. The sequence continues at coordinate 315,055 of QEPC01013781.1, read as the reverse complement.
AAGGTAACCAACAGATGCAAGTGGTCTGACCCCTTTCCCTCCACAATGGGCTTCAGCCAGACGTCCCTCAGAAAGAAATGATTTTTGTTCTGGAGAGACTTCTTATTTTAAAAGGAAGGGCACCTCTTAACCTACAATTATAACGTCATTTTTTCCCATTTATTTATTTTGGCACTGGCTGTTTGCCATGGTCGTAAATGACAAAACATAGAAAGAAAAATACGGTTTAAATAAAATCATAGGTAACAACAAATTAAAAATTCATTGACACATTTCTATTTATAGAAATGCTCTAGCCCAAAGATCACATTCCTAAACATGAGAACAATCCAAGCATACCATATGCCCACCTATAAATGCAAGACAATTAACCTCCAATGGTCATGGTTACCTCCACTGAACCAAAAGAGGCATTTAGTTCTTATGATGCCCCTTTCTTATGAGCAAAACATAAATCCTAGAAATGCCTTGCTCTTCTCAGAGCTTGTAGTGGCAATACTTGACTCCTGAACAAAAACAAAAACTTCTGCCTATTTGTTTAATATTATTGTTTTACCAGCAATATAACACTGCCCACTATCGAGTCAGTCAGTCAGTCTTTATTGGCACTGGCTTCTGCCCTGGCTGGACAATAGACAATAACAAAGACAGTAGACAACAAACACAATGAGTACAAACGTACAAATACATACATACACAAAAGAAATAAAATCGACACCTAAATACCAATCATAAATTTTTTAAGTCATCTAACAATGCATAAAATTTCCCACCAGCTGGATCGATAAAAATATAGCCCACTAATTCTGGGGGCCCAACTCAGACAGGACAGTATCCTTCCTTTTACCAGGGTTGAGACTGATCATCTTACGGCGTTTGGCCATTAAGAAAAGGAATGTTGCCATCGATGTCAGGTCATTTAGGTTTGTCAGATTTGCCAAGGTAACCAACAGATGCAAGTGGTCTGACCCCTTTCCCTCCACAATGGGCTTCAGCCAGACTTCCCTCAGGTGAGCATAATATGGGCAAATAAAGATTAAATGTTCCACTGTTTCTACCTCCATATGGGAGCAAGAGCATTTGCGGTCTCCATAGGGGACCTTAACATAACGGCCCTCTATCACCGAGGTTTGAGTGAGGTTAAATAGAAAAAGTGTATAATGTCGTCTCAAGTGGACGTTCCTCAGTATGTCCAAATATGGTTCCCTTCTGGCAAGAGCCTTACCAACGGCCAATCTGGGGGCCACCTTCCATTCTTTAAGGACAACATAGTCCTCCTGATTTGCTATGTCCCTGGATCTTTGTTAAATCAATACCCTCATCCTTGCTAGAGTTTGGTCCACTAAATGCTGGAATGAAAAGCCCAGCCCATTCAGTAAAGTTGCCATGTAATGTATCCAGGGGTAGGGCCTGGCTCCCTCATGCTGTAATTCTTCTCTCAGACAGAGAGATTGCAGGGTCTCCGGTGAGCAAACACACAACTTGCCCCAGTACCTCAAAAGAGATAGCCGAACCTGATGTTCTACTGGGGGTATGTCTAACTCTGCCCTTACCACTGCACCGGGAACACTGCCCCCCACTTTATGGACTCTACGAAGGAAGTAGTTCTCTACCCATTCCAGAATCAACTTATCTGGAAACACTACACACTCAGTTCCAAAAGTCAGTATGGGTATTATCTTTGCACGAAACACCTCTAATATCATGGGAATTGGTAAGCCATACAAGAGATTACAGGCCTTCAAAATGGCTTTAACAGCAGTAAGTGACAGCCTAGCTCTATTACTAAGATGTTGAGTCCATGTACACCTGGAGGTGATTATGGTACTCAAATACAGAAATTTGTTTACCACCTCTATAGACATGTTTGAAACTGACCACACTGCCTTCTTTTGAGATTTCACCCCAACAATTAAAATCTTAGTTTTCTTGGCATAAGCCCATTTAAAGCAGAAAATTTCAGAAAGCCGGTGATCGCAGCTCACAAACCCTTCTCGGTCTGGGCGAGCACAGCCAGGTCATCGGCATACTGCAATGCATGCACTGGATAGCTCAAAACTTTGGGGGGATGTAGATTATATACCCTAAGGGTTTCAATCAAATCTGCAACATACAGATTGAATAAAAAGGGGGCCAGCGGACAGCCCTTCCGGACCCCTCTCTGAATTGCAAATGGACCACTAGAAGCATTCTGAAATCTGCCCTTCACTCTAGCCATATTGTGTTCATAAATTGTAACCAGAATGTTGAGCACAGCTGGATCTATACCAAAAGCCCTAAGCTTGTTCCAAAGTCTTTGCCTGGGTACTGTCAAACACCTTCGTGTAATTCATGAAGGCGATATACAATTTCCCTGACCTAATTCTTGAGTATTTTGCAATTAGGTGGAGCATGTTAAAGGTGCAATCCAAAGTTGATCCTTTGGCCCTAAAGCCATATTGTTAGTTCGGGATCAGATCCTTTTCCTCAGCCCATTTTTGAAGGTGCTGACACACTATAGACAAAAATAGTTTGCCAACTACCGGCAACAGACTTATTGGCTGTAGGAAGAGGGATCACGATGATCCCCTTGTTTAAATATCGGCATAATCCAACTCCTACCCCAAGATGGGGGAGCTCTACCACCTTGTACAATGGCAGCAAAAAGTATGCAAAGGATCTGGGCCCACCACTGTGGCGCTGCCTTCAGCACCTCCGCTGAAAGACAATCCGGCCCAGGAGCTTTGCCATCCCTGAGGGCCAAAATTCACTTTTCAATATCCAATCTGTGGAACTCCATATACCTCTGGGGAGTCTGAGAGCCCTCCACCTGAATTATCATACTAGGACCCTCATCCATACTATCCTCCCTTGCTGCAAATAGACCCCCAAAGAACTGCTCCCATGCCCTACTAGATACCAGAACAGGACCCATATCTCTGGGTTTCTTTATTATCCAATTTAGGATTCTCCAAAACTTTTTACTTGCCCGCTATCCATGATAAGGGTTTACAAAACCACATAAAATGATAATCATACATGATGAACAGAATGGTACAAAAAAAAACGGGGTAAAAAGGAACAAATCCGATTATTCATATTAATGCCCATTAAGGGCAGAGCCTTCCTGCAGTCAATTATAACGTAGAAGGGAGAGCACAAAGAAGCAAAGACTGGTGTTTAGGAAGCATAAGAAATGCCATACTGGGTCAGACCCATGGTCCATCAAGTCCAACATCCTGTCTCCAACAATGACTAGCTAGAGAAGCTTAAGAAAAGTACAAGTACAGGACATGGAGCTGTGACCCAACCACTCCCAACTACCAGTAGCCAGGGGTTAAGCCCCAACTAGTAAGCATTTATGGCACTATCCTCTAAGAATTTGTCTAGTTTCTGCTCATTTATTAGGTGTTTGCCACCACCCACCAGACATGCAGCCCCAACTCACACCAGGGTCATGTGTACCTTGCTGTGCAGGCTACTGTGCACCCATGTGTCTGCGTCCCATTAATTAGGTTGCATGCAGTCTACCAGGTTCACCAGCACAGTCAAGTCACAGGTGAGAAAGCCTAGAGTGCTCCACCACAGAGTGCTCCAGCCCCTCTCCTCCCTCTCACTCTCATGGGTGCACATGCAACATCCACTTTAATTGTCCAGCATGCCATTTTCAAACATGAATCCTCCCACCATTTCCTGGTTGGCAGTACATGATGCCTGACTCTTGCTCATTCCTAGCCATTGCATTCTCCGTAATGACTTGTGGAGGATTACCATAACTGGGGCCAGGACTCAAACCAACAGCTGGGCAACAACCAGAACCACTGTACAATCTGCCAGAGCAGAATCCAGCACCCCGAGAAGCTCCTGCCCTTACGTGCTAACTTGCCTGCTTGGCTGTGCTGCTGCTCCTCTGGCTAAAGGGACTGTGGGGCACCGGCTGGCTCAGCTGAGCAGCAGGCTGGGCTGGAAGAAGCAGCGAGAGCAGAAGCTGGAGGAGCACTAGGAGCAGCCGTGCTGTTGGGTGGGTGAGTCAGCCTGGGGAACACATGGGGGCAGGAGCTTCCCGGAGCATCCTGGGAAGAGCCATGTTTTCCAGCATCAGGCACCTAATGGAAACTGGGTAAACCCATTGGGTGTCCACTGGGGGTGCCTAAAATGTGCGTATTACCCGCTAGGTAACAAATGTGCAGCCTGCTGCACTCCTGGGGAGATTGGAGAAAGGACATAGTACCTCAATGGTGAAAAACTTCCACTCTGGTGCAAAGGGAATGGCTGTAGGAAAGCCACACACAAAGACCAGGTGCTGGCCATTTGCAGAATAGCTACCTGCACCACGCCTGTGCCTCTGCACTTTCTATTTCTATTGCCATTGCCAGACCTGGCTAACCTGAGAATGCCAATAGGAAATGCAGAAGCTGAGGCCTGCAGCCAGCTAACCTGCCAATGTCAATAGAGAACCACGTGGGAAAAGGTGCCAACCAGGTCTGAAAGGGGAGGTGGATGGGGCAGAGAAAAGATGGAACAGATGGGAAACATTTTTAAAGCTTTTATTGATACTAGGCCTGAAATGAGAAATTTTGGCAAGTGTGGTTTCTGGCAGGGCATTAGCGGAGATTCATGTGATGCGGAAACTTACCAAATTTACCTCTGTTTTCACCATTTGGTGTGTTTTTTGTAAGTTGAATGGGGCTTCTATGGGGCAGGCCCCAAGACCTATGCCTGCCCTGTGCGCACACTCAGGGGCTATGGAGATGAAAACATGTTGGCTAACCGTCTGGGTAGTGCTGGAAATTGCCATAAAACTGCCATAAAATTGTCATAAAATTCCCAGAAAGTGATGAAAAAGTTCTGCAAAGTGAGGAAAAGTGACAAAAAAATCCCAGAAAGTCCAGAAAAGTGACATAAATGATGGGAAAAATGGCAGAAGCATGGACTAACTGGAAACTGACAAACATTCACAAACCCTCACAAAAGGTTGGTATTTCCCTTCAGAATGGGAACACTCGCTCTCATCTCAGCCCTAATGGATACCACCAAAAGCATGTAAAATCATTAGCCTCCCAGAGTGAGGGGAAGAAGCTGTTGCTTTCTGTTGGCTATGTTTTGCCATGGCTGTGAGTTATGGCAGGAGGTGGGATAGCAAGAAGAGGGGGTGGAGGAAGTGTTGTGGGGAAGAATGCCTGTCCGTTTATAAGGATAGTCACACTAAACATGTGAGTGGAGGCTGCATGGAGTGAACCCTGACTCCAGTGGGCTAGGGCTCCTGTCTCATTTGTTAACACCTATCAAGTTTTAAATCCTGTTTTGCCCTATTGTGGGAACTGAAGGAAGTTTTCCTGATCCCATGCAATAAGAACTGAGGTTTTTATCACACTTCCTGCCTGAGAGCTAGAGGCCTGCCCCCCATTTTTCCATTGACAGGATGGAAATGAGGCTGTTCTTCCTTCCCTGCAACTCCATCAAGGAAGAGCTTCTCAATGCGGAGACTATTCCATGTAAATTGTGAGGCTGTGGTCCTCCATCCAGGTCTCCTGTGCTGTTTCCGTGAGATGCTTGTATGCAGTGGGGAGTGCTCCATTGGGTCCTAGGAAGTGGGTGGACAGGCAGATGACATCTTGGGAGAGGCTTAGCCATTTTTTGCATGTGTGATGGGAGATGTTTCCTGAATCATTGGACACTATAGATGTCAATAAACGAGATGTTAGGCCACAGTATTAACCACATTAACCAACATTGTTTATTAAGTTTTCACCCACACTGGGTACTGGTCTGCCACCCACCATACTCGCAGCCCCCACTCACCACGTGGTTTCGGAGAATGAGGGCAAATGCTGGCTAAGTGGGATAATGTTCGTCGCCTACCGGGCCCCCCCCCGATTAAGGGGGTGGCTCGGGGGCGGCGGCCGTTGTCCTCCCACCGCTGGGCCGAGGAGAGACACACTGCTGGGGCAGCGCACGGCGTTGGAGGAGAAATTGGCACGAAGCGAGCTCTCGTGAGGTGAGGGAGCTCGTGGCCGCCATCTTGTGGAAAGCGCGAGATTGCCATTCGCGCCTAGACCGTCGAAGGAACACCCTCCCACCCACCCTGTGATACTGCGGGTAATACTGGTCGCTGAATTGAGTCCGGGCCGGGAAGGAATTTTGGCTGGCAGGATAATTGGCATAATTCCTGTTTGGTTTTTTCGCCTTCCTCACAGTGTCATTTTGAATCTTATTGGCCACTGGTGGGAAGGGGTTGGAGATTAATAATTGTCGCACCGCAGGGGTCCGGCAAGTCAGTAAGTTAGGTAGGGATTAGGCGCGGGCGTGCCGGTAAATCCGGTATCCAATAATGCCGGTACTGGGCGTACCGGCATTATCGGATTCTACCCGGTAAATCCAGTCTGGTTACCAGATTTTTTTTACATTGCAGCCATTTAACTGAATGGCTGCAATGTAAACAAACCCACCAAAAAAATAAAAAAAACCTCCCCGAGTCCAGGCTGCGCGGGTGGAAGGGGGGACACCCCCCACCCACCCTGCCCAGCCTGGATTTTTTTTAAAAAAAGAGTCCCTCCCCCCAGCACCAGCGGCCGCGGCATCCCCGCAGCAGCCAGTAAGTAATTAGACCTGATCCCGGGGGGGTGTTTAACACCCCCCACCCCCCCCACGGATCACCCCTACTACAAGTTGCCACTGTACCTTAACTTTCAGCAGAGCTCCGGGTGCGGTGGCAGCGGCGGGCAGTCCGGCGGCCTCAGCGCCGGCTGTGGCTGCCAGCATCAGAGACGCTCTAGGCCTTCCGGGGAACTTCCGGGTTTCCCCAGAAGGCCTAGTGCGTCTCTGACGCCGGCAGCCACAGCCGGCGCTGAGGCCTCCGGACCGCCCGCCGCCGCACCCGGAGCTCTGCTGAAAGTTAAGGTACAGTGGCAACTTGTAGTAGGGGTGATCC
>QEPC01013781.1:304555-308013 GCA_003113815.1 Sphenodon punctatus | reverse complement strand
CAGCCTGGGAGGGGGAGGGGGGAGGAATTTTTTTATTCCATTGATTTCAATGGGGCCACAGTGCCCCATTGAAATCAATGGAATAAAACCGGTACCGGTATACCGGATTTAATCCGGGAATCCAGTTTTTTGGAAACCGGAATCCGGTAAATCCGGTATCCAGTAATTGGCCTGGGGTCCCACCTCTAGTAGGGATAGTCTGCTGCCAGGTCACCTCCTTAAAGAGATGGGGTACACGCAAATGCTAGAGCTTGCCAGCCAGCATCGCGATGAACCCAGGAAGGGGGGGCTGGATGGCGAAAGACCCTAGGACAGGGGCGGTCCAGGGTGGTCGCAGCCTGCCCTCATTCCTTCCTTGGGTCACAGTAGGTGGAGACTGCCTGACCCGGCCGGGGGCAGCTGGGCAGGTGTGACATCGCAGCAGCTATAGGTGACACGGTGCGGTACTGAGGGACATCAGACCGCCTTTAAGTTTATTCTATCTAAGTTAGAATAGTATAGGTTGACAGGACCCGGAAGGGCATAGTCCCTTCTTCCCCGTTAAGGCTATTAATAAAATATGGTGCGGCCTGATTTACTCCACAAATTGTTGTTCGTGTCTTCTTCCGGGCTGGGGGACAAAATAGTGCCCGTGTGTCTGCATCCTGTCAATTAGGCTGTGGCAGTGTCTCCATGAGTACAGTTCCGCCAGCACCGTAGTCACAGGCAAAAATCTCAGAGCATTGGAAGAGTGACTACTTCTTGCCCCTCTCTCTGTTCTCATTCTCATTAATGCTGCCAGTGGGTAGCTGCCTGTAAGTGCATGAAAGACACACTGGTGGATACCCATTTATTAAGCTGGGCATAGTAAATGTGGGTGGGGGCTGCATGGACCAAACCTGGACTGCAGCAGGCTAATGTCTCATTTGTTTTTTACCTGATGTCTGTAGATGGCGGTAGAAAGCATGCACTGAAAATGGCATTAAGGATATACCTGATGAGCTTCCTGTCAGAAGAACTGAAACAGTGTCTGTAGCAGAGGGCTTCCCAGGGCCACACAGAGGCACTGGGGGTCGCACTCTGGGGAATTAGCTCACCCCACTGCTATGCCATTTCAGCCTCGAGCCTCAGCTGAATCCCCCTCCTCAAGGAAGGGGGTACCCTCTCAGGACACACCACACAGTCCAGAGAGTATTAGTCCACAGACTTTTATTAGACACAACCCGTGTCCAGTGTACCTGGGGCTGCCGGCTCAGTTGCCTTCACCTTGCAGGTCCAGGTCTGTCTTTCTCAAGCACAGGAGCACCACAATATCAGCTCCTAAAGTCCATCCAGCCAAGCCTTAAACCCCCAGGCTCTGGCCAACTCTTCCGCAGGCAAGAGGCTCCCACCTGGGCACAGTCTCTCCTCAGTACTTGGTTCTCTCTGGTTCTCCAGTCTTCAGCACCCTGGAGAGAACAGAGCAGAAAGGCTTGTCCAGAGAGATGTATTTCCTTCGACTCCCTGGCAGAGACTCTCTCCTCTCTGCCTTGTCTCTCCTTTTATACAGGCAGAGTGGGTGTGGTCAGGCTTCCTCTACTGAGCCTTAAAGGGCCACTAACCTGCCCACTCTGTCCCAGGGTTTCTCAGCCTCTTTACCCCACAGGCTGTTCCCCAGCTATGGGGTTGGCTCTGCCCCACCCCTGGGCGTGTTCAGCCCTTTGACTGACCCATGCAGCCCCCTTATTAAAGGGGAAGCAGCCCCACAGGACTGCTCCCTGCTACAGTGCCCCACATCCCTCTCTTTGCATGAGTATTTTTATGTACCAAGTCGGCTGCTAGCCTCCCAGTTTGCATGCAAAGATGTAGATTTTACACACAAGTACACACATGTTTGTGCATGCATGAGCATGCAAATTTAGATAAGCACAGCATACAAATCAGTTAAAAAAATTGAGTGACTCTAAGGCCAGGGAGATCTGAGGTCTATGTAGTCTTCCTAGTCACCATTGCCTTACTGCCATGACTGGCAATTTCACCTAGGGCATGTAGGTTACATATATAAATACATGCACCATAAGTCTGGTAGGCATAACAGATTTTCCCTTTCAGAAGTATGCATTTATTAGCATATGTTTCCAGTTCTTTTTATCTAGACACACTGCATTACACTCTAATCCCCTAGTAAAATGGCTGTGATAAATTGTGAGTAATGCCTATATTAGTAATTTCTGTATCAATAGAGCCTTCTGTGTGATATTTGTGCTCTCCTAGATACTCTCAGATTGGCTTCACTTCAGCCTTCATGCAGCGGACCTTTTTGGACTACAGCCAGACTATTGAGTATGAAGGATTAAATTTGCCCTTGATTCATAGCAAGGTTATGTGTTAACATTCCAAGACTGATTTTCATAATTTGACACTCTGGAGGAGAGTTGATGTATTTATTTTCTTTCTCCCCCTCCTCCCCCCATGCTCTCTGGAAAAGGACAGCCTGCTTCTGCTGAAACTTGAACAATAATCTCCACACAGCTTTGCTGTTGTCTGTCCACAAGTGTGTGGCTTTCCAGTCTGTGTGTACATGCTTAAGTAATACTGTTTAGGAACCCTATATGGTGCTAAGTAAATATTCCCGGGCATCCAGTTCTAGCAGCAGAGATCCAAATTTAGGTGAGGCATTTCCCATTATTTTTACAGAATCTTTTTCTTTGAGTGGATGGGTGGTGCTGCATTGAATCTACAGCAAATAAAGTATTTATTTATAAAGTTGACTGTCAGGTTTCCCTAATCCTTGCTCAGAAGGAATGCTTTTCTGTCTTCTTCCAAGCCATAGGATTTATAAGTAGAAATCTTCACAAAGGAAATATTTTAAAGGAGGTATAGCTGAGATGTTTAAATGCCCTTACACTAACTTAATTTGCTGTTTCTTTATACTGTCCTTTACACTTTGACCCTTTTTACAGGAGACGCTCCCCCGCATGGACACTCATCATCCACATGGAGGAGAATCCCGTGTAAACATGGGGGTGCATGGGTGCACACTCCCGCAACATACACATCCCCACCCCCCCACGCACAGAGCAACCAGTGGCAATGCAGGTTGCTCTATGCTTGGTTATGCGGGGGGGGGGAGGGATTAACCCCACCCCCTGCATCACTCCCACAGAGGCGCACCCATGGACTGGCCCCTCTGCTGCAGACCGTTTTAAAAGGGCCTTTGAACTAAATTTGATTTTCCATCTTTTTACTCATTTAAAAATCTCATAAAGCGTTATCAATATTAATTTATCCCTTACAAATTTTTGAAATATTGCGTATCATATCCATTTTTGCATGTGTGTTAATAACATTAGCTGAGACAGAAGTCAATGACCTGCAGAGGAACTAGAAACCTAGAATAAAAGGACTCAGGACAGGAGTTCTGATTTCATACTCTCCTTCTTTGAAGTTAGACCACACTGTCTGCCCATCCTTAGGACACAATGGCAATGAAATTGCTG
>QEPC01013781.1:282055-299555 GCA_003113815.1 Sphenodon punctatus | reverse complement strand
ATACAAGTCTGTGGCTACAATCCCAAAAGCACTCATGCTCCACTCATTGAAGTGCCTTTACTGAGTGAAGGCAGTATCATATTGGGGGACTTGGAAGTAAGGTATATGGGTTAAACAGGTCACTACTTTATTAATTATTATTATTATTATTATTATTATTTATATATTGCCAGCGATGTACCTGGCACTTTAAAGAGAACAAGATAGACACGGTCCCTGCCCAAGAGCTTACAATCTAAAGACAGAGGGAGGGGAGACAGGGAAGGGGGAACAGAGGGAGAGACAAGGGATGCAACATTCCTGAGGATGCGAGAGCTCAGGTACATGTTCTTGGCTTGGTTACAATAATTGGGAGTTTGCAGATAACAGGTGGAGAATAATCCTGGGTGGAAATGCTTAGCAGGAGTTAGGAAGGGCAGAGCAAAAGAGGTGGGTTTTGAGGAGGGAATTGAAGGTGTGGAGGGTGGGGGCAAGGTAGACAAGGGCAGAGAGGGCATGTGGGGCAGCAAGGGAAAAGGGACGAAGGTGGTTGGGGGAGCAGGGGAGGCGTGGGAGGGTGAGGGAGGGGATGGAAGAGGAGCGGAGTGCACGACCAGGGGTTCAGAGGGAGATCAGGGCAGAGAGGTAGGGGGGAGCGAGGTTGTGAAGGGCTTTGTAGTTGAAGACGAGGAGCTTGTGCAGAATATGCTTGGGAAGAGGGAGCCAGTAGAGAGAGGAGAGGAGCAGCTGCACATGGTCAAAGCGACATGCTAGGTGGATGATCCTGGCAGCAGAGTTTTGAACAGAGATGAGGGAAGAGAGGTGGGAGCGGGTAAGGCCAACAAGGAGGAGGTTACAATAGTCGAGGCATGAGATGACTAGGGCGTGGATGAGAGTTTTGGCAGAGGAGACAGACAGAAAAGGGCAGATCTTAGCAATGTGGTGGAGGGAGTAGCAGCAGGATTTGGCAACAGAGTTAATGTAGGATTTGAAGGTAAGGTGCAAGTCGAAGATGAAGCTCAAACTGCGAACTTGGGGGACAGGGAGGATGGAAACCCCGTTGTTGGTAATTGACAAGGAAGAGGAAGAGGAAGGATTGGGAGGGAAGATAAGGAGTTCAGTTTTCGCCATGTTCAGTTTGAGTTGGTGTTAAGACATCAGAGATATGTCTAGATAGAGATATCAGACAGACAGTTGGTAAGATGAGCTTGAACAGAGGGGGAGAGGGAAGGAGTGGAGAGATAGAGTTGAGTGTCATCAGCGTATAGGTGGTATTGGAAACCGTGGGAGGCAATGAGTTTGCCTAGGGATTGGGTGTAGATAGAGAAGAGGAGAGGGCCAAGGACAGAGCCTTGGGGAACCCCGACTGAGAGGGGTAGGGAGGAGGAGGGGGAGGAGTTAGGAAGAGATACATTGAAGGAGTGGTCAGAAAGGTAGGAGGAGAACCAGTCAAGGACAGAGTCCCAGAATCCAAGGAAGTGGAGCGATTCAAGCAGGAGCAAGTGGTCAACAGTGTCAAAGGCAGCAGGTGGACTTTTTGAGGATGGGGGAGACAGTGGTGTGTTTAACGGCAGAGGGGATGGAGCTGGTAGAGAGGGAGAGGTTGATGATGTGCAGGAGGGGAGGGGCAATGGTGGATGCAATGGAGGTCAGGAGGCGGGAAGGAATGGGGTCCAGGGGGCAAGTGGAGGGGTTGGAGGAGGAGAGCAGGGAGGAGACTTCCTCAAGGGAGGCAGGAGGGAAGGAGGACAGGAGAGAGATGCGGAGAGGGGGGAGTAGTAGGGGGAGAGAACTTGGAAGTGGTCTCTTGTCAATAGAGGTGAAAAAGAGAGCAAGATCCTGAGCGGAGAGAGAAGAGGGGGGAGGAGGACGGGGGGGTTGAGAAGGAAGTCAAAGAGGTGGCGAGGGTCCCGGGAGCAAGACCCAATGTGGGAGGCATAGTACTGCTGTCTAGCGAGGGAGATAGCAGAGTTGAGCAATGAGAGGCAGAGTTTAAAGTGGAAAAAGTTGGTGTGGAAGTGGGATTTACGCCAGAGGCGTTCAGCAGCCTGGGTGCAGGAGTGGAGATGGCGAATGGTGGGGGTGTGCCAAGGGTGAGGGTTATGGGAGTGAGCCTGGCGGGAGGAGAGGGGGCAATGGAGGTGAGGGTGGAGGCGAGAGAGGAGTTGATGGTGGAGATGGCAGAATCAGGGATGGAGGAGGAGAGGACTGAGGGGAGAAGATGAGAGAGGGAGGATGCAAAGTCCTGGGGCACAATGGCTTGCAGATCGCGGAAGGGACAGGGAAATGGGGAGGAGAGGAAGCAGTGGGAGAGGTTTAAGGAGGCAAGGAAATGGTCAGTGATGGGATGGGGTTCGAAGGAGAGATCGGAAACAGAGCAGTTCCTAGAGAACACGAGATCAAGGAAGTGACCATCAGTGTGGGTGGGAGAGCAAGTCCAGAGGTGGAGATTAAAGGAGGAGGCTGAGACGAAGTGAGTGATGTAAGGTTGGGAGGGTGCATCAACATGGATATTGAAGTCGCCAAGGATGAGTGTGGGGAAGGATATCGTCAGAGAGGAAGAGGGTGAGCTAGACCTCAAACTCGGAGAGAAAGGAGGCGAGGGAGCCGGGGGGTGGGGGGCACTAGATAACAGCAACACGGAGGTGGAGAGGGGAATAGAGGCGGATGGAGTGAACCTGAAAGAAGGGGAAGGAGAGAGAGGGTGGAGGGGCTGAAACTGGCAGGAAGAGGCAAGGAGGAGTCCTATGCCATTACCCCGGCCTTCGGAGCGGGACTGGTGGGAGAAGGAGACACCTCCATAGGAGAGGGTGGCAGGGGTGAAAGAGTCAGTGGGGGAGATCCAGGTTTCACTGAGGGCGAGAAGGTGAAGGGAGAAAAAGAAGAAAAGATCAGAGATAAAGGGGGCTTTATTAGCAGAGGAGCAAAAGTTCCAGAGGGAACAGGAGAATGGGAGCTGATCAGGGGGGAGACAGGGAATGGGGATAAGATTAGGGAAGGACGGCGATGGGATCAGCGGGACACGGGGCCTGGGGCAGAGGGGCAGGGGGCAAGAAGTGGTGGTGGGGAGGAGGAGGAGGTGTGGGGACAGTGGAGTGAGATGATAGGCTTAGTGGGAGGGAGGAGGAGAGGGGAAAGAAGTAGCGGAAGGAGCAGGTGAGAGGGTATGGGGAGGGAGGGGAAGAGAGGAGGGAAGGGGTGAGAGAGAAGGACAATGTTAAAAATCCAATACCAAGAGAACCAGTAGAAAACCAATAAAGAACCAAGAAAACCGAGAATCGAGATTTTTGCCAACAGTCCCTGCTCCATGGAGGTTACAATCTAATCAAGGCACAAAGACATAGATGACTACAAGTAAGAGTCTTCCTAGGAATAATGGACTACAGGATGCAGGTATTCAGTAAGTTTATTTATTTCAGTTAAAATGGTTGAAATCCGCTAGACTATGATATGGATAGGGCCTGAGTTCATGATTTAAAAGAAATTTCAAAGAAGTGGGCTCTTACGCAGCACTTGAATATGGATAGGGAGGCAGCCTGACACAGCACCTCAGAAAGTTTGTTCCAAGCATACGGTGCAGCAAAGTGGAAATCATGGAGTCAGGAGTTGGCGATGAAGGAGAAGGGCAAAGAGAAGAGCATCTTGCCCGATTAAGATAGGTCATGGGAAGGGGTGTAGGGGGGGATAAGAGAGGAGAGGTACTGAGGAGCTGCAGAGTGAAGACACTTGTAGGTGAGTAGGAGAAGTCTGAATTGTATGCGGAAGTGGATGGGGAGTCAGTGTACTGACTTGAGTAGAGGGGTTACATGGTTGTAATACTATGCAAGGAAGATGATTCTCACAGCTGAATTTTGAATAGACTGTAGTTAGCCATGGTAAGGTTAAGGTGGCAGTGAGACAGCCAGGTAGCAATGTCAGACCAGCAGGCTGAGATTTGGGACTGAATTCTGGGGGAGAGTTCTGGTACAGAGAGAGAGATCTGAGAATCATCAGCATAAAGATGGTTCTTAAAGCCATAGGAGAAGATCAGAGCACCAAGGAAACAAGTGTAGAGAGAAAAGGGAAGAGGGCCTAGGACTGAGCCCTGGGGCATACCCACTGATAGTGAGATAGCAGTAGAGGAGGATCCACCAAAAGATACACTATATGTGTTGTGGGAGAGGTAGGAGGAGAACCAAGATAGGACAGAGTCCTGAAATCCAAAGGAGGACACAGGGCAGAGTGTCAAGGAGCAGATGGTGGTCAACAGTGTCAAAAGCAGCAGATAGATCAAGGAGGATGAGGATAGAGTAATGGCCCCTGGTCTTGGCCATGAAGAGATCATTAGACTTTAATAAGGGCTGTCTCCGTGGAATGAAGTGGGCAGAAGCCAGATTGAAGTGGATCAAGAATGGCCTGAGTCTCAAGGAAGTCCAAGCAGCAGGCATGAACAGCATGCTCGAGCAGTTTGGAAACAAAGGGGAGGAGGGCGATGAGACAGTAGTTATCAGATCAAGTAGGATCCAATGAAGGAAAGATTGATGATGTGGTGGATGGAGGGGATAACTGCAGGGGAGATAGAACAGAGGAGATGGGTGGGGATAGGGTCAGACGAACAAGTGGTGAGTTTGGAGGAGGAGAGAAAGAGAGTGATTTTCATCCTCGGTAATTTCAGAAAAAGAGGAAAGGGTGACATGTGCTAGTGGAAGAGAAGGGGAGTGAAAGGGGAAGGTTGAGGGGGTTTGACAGAGAACTCTAGGTGAATCTTTTAATCTTGTCATAGAAAAAATCAGCCAGAGCCTGGGCAGAGAGCAAAGAGACTAGGGAAGGAGAAGGTAGTTTAAGTAGGGAGGTGAGTATGGCAAAAAGACAGCAGGGGTCGGAGGCAAAGAAGTCAGTCAGATGGACATAGTAAGCTTGTTTAGCAAGAGCAATCGTTGAATGGAAGGAGGTGAGCATGAATTTGAAGTGCTGGAAGACAGCATGGGAGCATGATTTTAGCGAGAGATGCTCTGCAAAGCGGGCCCAAGTACATAGAAAGCAAATTTGGATTGTAAGCCAAGGCTGGGTTTTTGCATACCTGACAGGATGGGGGAGAGTCAGGGCAAGAGTATCCAAAGCAGAAGAGAGTGCAGTATTGTAGCAGGAAAGTGCCTCTTCAGACTCCAAGGAGGTTGTGAAGGAGAGGCGAGAGAAAGCAGTAGTGGAGAGGATGCAAGGGTCAATAGCCTGGAGATTTTTAAAGGTTGTTGTGGTGATTGGATGAGGATGTGGGGGAGAATGGTTAAGTGTAAAAGTTAGCAGACGATGGTCAGAGAGGGGAAGATCAGAGGTGGAGAGACCTGAGAAAGAGCAGTTGGATGAAAAGACTAGATCAAGGCAGTGGCCATGCTGGTGAGCAGGGGACGCAGAGCATAGTTGGAGGCCAAATGAAAAGGTTAGGTCAAGAAGCTTGGAGGCATAAGACTCAGAAAGGGCAACCAACATGGAAGTTACAGCCCCGAAGAATAAGGGAAGGGGAAGATGGGGTAAGGAAGAAGGAAAGCCAGGAGTCAGTCAGGAGTCAGTCAGTGAGGAAGGAGGAGGAGGACCTATTAGGGGGGGTCTATAAATGATAACTACCTAGAGAGATAAGGGGGTGAAGAAGTGGATGGAGTGGACCTTAAAGGAGGAAAGGGAGTGGGATGGAGGAGGTAGGAGGGGTTGAAACCTTCAGGAGGGAGTAGAGAACCAACTGAACACCATCACCACAGCCTACAGAGGGAGGTGTGTGAGAAGAGAGAGCCTCCACGACAGAGAGCGGCAACTGAAGCTGAGTCCTCAGAGGAAAACCAGGTCTCAGTTAGAGCGAGAAGATGGAGAGAATGAGAGATAAAGAGGTCATGAATGAAGGCAAACTTGAATGAAGGCAAGCAGAGCAGGCATTCCATGGGGAACAGGAGAAAGGGAGAGCAGAGGGAGGGAGGAGAGCGATAGGGATGAGGTTATGGACTAATGCACAGCAATGTGGTAGAAAGCGCCTTGAAGGTCCAGGATTGGGGTTGATATCTCCAGCTATAAAGAGGAGGAGAAAGAGCAGGGTACGAAGGAGAGGGGTGGAGGTGTGACAGTGGTGATGACGGTGAGGTACTCTGATTGCTGGATGAGAGGAAGATTCCTTTGAAGCTGAAGATCAGTAGGTAAGGCAGAAGAGAGAATGGACAGGGAGACAGAGAGCATGAACAAAGGGGGCAGTGGGGTAAATGTTGGGAGCAATTTACAGTGAGGAATAAGACTGGGAGGGATGAGCATCAGGAAAAAGAAGTGTAGTGGAGCCATGGAGAAGCAAAATAAGTGGAGAAAAATTGTGCTTACCTGAAGTTGCTAGAACCTGATGTTGGAGAGGTGAGTCCAGATGGTTTTCTGGCCCACTGGTTGAAGAAGCATGGGGGTGGCAAAAACCCAACCCCGGGGAGCTCACAGTGTCCTCTGGCATCCTCAGCTGAGGATGCTTGGAGAAGTATGCAGAGCTGCAGCCTCTCCAGCTCCAGACCTGCTAGCTGAAGGAGAGTGGGGTGGTAAAAACCCAAGCCCTGGTGAGTTTGCTGTGTCCTCTGACATCCTCAGCTGAGAATGCTCAGCCATTGTCCCCTTCAAAGGAGATGAGGAGCAAAACACTTAGGCCACTTTTATATGACGTGCAAAAGAAGTGCCTCTGAAGCTGTGCCTCAGGGAAAAGTCATGTGGGGGGTGTTTACACATCCCCCATGCTACCAGAAGTTATGTGCTGCCCATTCTTGGTGGTGGCTGGAGATGCAAAGCTTTGAAGAGACGCGTTCTGAAAGCCTCAATTTGCAGGCTTTCAGAACACACCTCTCCAAAGCCCTACATCTCCAGTCGCTGCCACTGCAGAGAATGGGCAGCATGTCACTTCTGGTAGTGCAGGAGTGAGTAAACACTCCCTCCACGACTTTCTTCTCGAATACGGGGCTCAGGAGGCGCTTCTAAGTACCTCGTTTAAAAGTGGCCCTAGTTCTTAGTATATATTTTATGGGGATATGCTGTGGGCAGAGAGAGTGGGAGGGATGGGTGTGTGGGGTAGTTTTAAGCAGAGTCCCTCGGGTGAGAGACAGGGGAGCAAGTTAAGCAGCTCCTTAGTTTAGCCATGGCCCCTCTGTGTGGGAAGGAATTCCTACAAGTGTGAGTTGGAGATATGGAAGTAGGAGGGATGGGTTGTTGGGGTATTTGATATGTAGTTGTAGTTATGGGTTTTTTTTGGTTTTTTTTAAATGTTGTAAGCTACCCTGACCAATTTTGGGATAGGGCCGTGTATAAGTAAAAAGAAAATTATGCTATAAAAATGTTTATATTGTAAAATTTGTATGATGTAAAGTGCTCTGAGCTCCAGGCTTTAGAAATGAATATATTATTATTAATAGTAGTAGTAGTATAGTATTTATTTATTTCTCATGCTTGTTATTATTCCTTCTTTTAAGGAAATGCCCTCCTGTTGCCAATTGCCCTGATCCTGTCTCCCTCTATGTATAGGTCCTCTGGTGGTAACTGTCAGGGTCCAGGATTGAACCTGTGACCCTGACGGGCAGAGACATTTCCCCTGCACCATATGGTGGCCAGGTTTGGCTACAACATTCTGTCCTTATGTCTGGTGCCTTGCCTTGCTTGACTCCTCCCCCCTGGACCCTTCATTGGCTTCCAACAGGATAAAAGTCATGATGGGAGCAACTGCAGGTGGCGGGACATCAGCTGTTATCTGTGATTCTGCCTGCATTCACACTGTCAGTCTCCTAGCAATCCTGTCACTTGGTCTACCTCTGCTCTTTAGCCTGCTTCTTGTCCATTTCCCTCTGGCTCTGTGCCCCCTTTCCCCTCCTGGTAGCTCTGGTTACCTTGACTCCTTGATTCCTATACAACTGTCTTATATTAGCAGTTTCTAGCTTGTTTTTGCAGCTGATGTGGATTTGCCTTTCTGTAGCCTTGCTCTTGTGTAGGGATTTCCCCCTTCTCCCTAAGCCTCTTGTGCTATTGCTAGCTTCCTGGAGATTCTGCCTTGTTAGTTTATACTCCCCTCTCTGATATTCTGCTCCCTCTGTCCTGATCTCTGCTTGTCTCTGGTTTCCTAATATCAGCCTTGCTTCTGTCTATGGTTAGTATCAGATTCCAGTCCTAAGGTCTGCTCCCCTTGATCACGGTTCTCCTGTTTATTCTTGGCCCTTGTTGATCTAGTTCTCTGGTTGTAGGTCCTTTCTAGGAGCCCAGCTATGTTGTTGGCCCTCTGAGATTTCTGTATCCCTCTCTAGGTTCCTGAGCCCTTGTCTTATATAGATCATGTTTGTGCCTCTAGTCCTTGTTTAATCAGGTTTATGCTAGTACCTCGAGTCCTTGTCTAGCTACATTCCCCATCCCTATTCCTGTGTTTTGTGACTCCTGTTCTCTTGTGTCGCTGTGACTCAGGTTAGTGAATTCCTCCTCTCCCTTTCAGATTGTGTCCTCTCTGATAGCATGGTTGTGCTTCTGGTCTCCCTAGTTCTACTGAATTCACCCTTTGGCTCTTCCTTAACCCCGTTGTCTTATCCTGCTTCCCTGTAGCTCTCGCATCACTAGACCCTCTCTCTCTGCTCTTCCCTTGCCACTATTGTCTTAGCGGCTGCCTTCTGTGCCACCTCTAGTTTCCCTGATCTCTACTTCTGATCCCAGTCTTGCACCCTCTTTCACTGTGTATGTACAGTTCAGCACTCCCTTCCTATTGCCTTTTATCTTGTCCTTTTTGACTCTTTTCCTCAGGTCCCTGCTCGGTTACTGTTTTGGTGCCTTGTTCTCTTCCTTCCAAGCTCTAGCCTGGTTTCCACTGCCTTCTTTCTCAACCCCTTAATTGTAGTTCATCCATAGTTCATTCCTTGTCTTCTCTAGTCTGTTCTGGTGTCTGGTTGACCATGCCCGATAACTCTGAGCCCGATGAGAAGCTATTGGCTGTCCCCTAGGGGTGTTTGCCAGCTGTAACATCCTGAGGGCTATTATTAACCCAGTGCGGGGCTGCCATGAGCACTTGTCTGTCTGTGACATAGTTCTCCTCTGTTTCTCTTGCCACATTATTCCCTCTCATTGCAGCCCCTCCTGGTTGCCTCTAGCTAGCTGTCTAGTTCCCCATTCTGGCCATTGCCCTCCTTGCACCCCCATCCCCTGACAGCAACAGACTGATTTCCCATTCATCTTAAGGTGTATTAAGCATTATCAGTACATCCCAGTTTACTGCCAGAGCAGAGTACATGCACTGGATAACTGCTACAAGGAAGCATCAACCCCCACATGTCTGCTTCCATTTCAATGGATCTTCAGATGTACCCTTATGTGTCTTTAGTCCATGGAATGCCTCTCAAAATTGTATATTTTAAGCAATATAATTTTACCCAAACATGACATTATAGATTGGGGTACAAAGACCGTAAACATTGTACACCCCTTGATCTCTAGGATGACGGCTCTCAAGCACCTGGCATGCAATGTTTGAGAAGGTATGATAAGTAAGGATGATTTTTATCAAACCTGAGCCAAGACAAAAAGAGTGTGAGTTTCTCAACAAATATGTGTTGCATCCTGTCTTGAAACCAGAACTCTAAACACCAACACTGGAAGTGGGCACCAGGGACCCATGTCCTTTTTAATTTTTTGTTTTCATTATTTAAATCTTTCATATTTTTTTTCATAAATATCAAAATTTTGTTTTTGTTTTTGCTTTTATTTTTGATTTTCATTGGTTTTAATGGAAAACACATGTTTGACTGTACCTTTTTTGCTTTTCATTATATTTGAATGAAACATAGAGGGATTATACCTCCAATGGAAGGCATTAAGTGTACCAAATTTCAGAAAGATTGTATAAAGGAATCCTATTTTATAAGCAGTTGAATTGTGTTATTTTGCAAAAATCTGCATATACATTCGTGGCTGTAACTTCTTTGCCTCCTATCTAATATTTTATTTATTATTTATATTTATACAAAAATGTGTACCCTGCATCCTCCTGCACACTGACAGATCAGAGCGGCACACAACATAAAAACAGCAATCAATAAAACCATCTAAAATACTACAATACATAAAATATATATTATAAAATTTCATCAGTAGCTAAGGCAAAACAAAACCCCTCCCCACCACCTTCTCCACCCGCCTCCCCACAGGCCAGTGGAACAACCAGGTTTTACAACATCTACGGAAAGAGTGGAGGTCTGGGGACAGACGGGCCTCCGACGGGAGGGAATTTTACAGCCGAGGTGAGGCCACCGAGAACGCCCTCTCTGCCGTCGCCACCCAGCATACCCGAGGGACTTTGAGTCGGGCACCCCCGACTGACCGCAAGGGCCACAAAATGACCTGGAGCCTGAAGCGGTCTCACAGGTAAGCAGGACACAAGCCGTTTAGGGCTTTATAGGTCATAACCAACACCTTGAATTGGGCCCAGAAGACAATAGGCAGCCAGTGCAGAGTATGGAGCATGGGTGTAATGTGCTCATGGTGGCCCGTCCCCGTTAGGAGATGAGCCACTGCATTCTGAACCAGCTGAAACCTCCGGACAGTTGTCAAGGGTAGCCCCACATACAATGCGTTACAGTAGTCCAGTTGAGAGGTAAAGAAAGCATAGATGATGGTGGCCAGATCCGAGCCTGAGACATATGGCTGCAGACGTCGCACCAGATGTAATTGGTGAAATGCTCCCTCACCACAGCTTCCACCTGACAATCCAGGTGGAGCTGTGGGTCAAGGAGCACCCCCAGACTATGAACCTGAGGTGCCAGGGGGGCAGACCCCTCCAATGACGGAAGCCACCACCCCCTCAGCCCTACCCACCAACATCACCTCAGTCTTGTCAGGATTCAGCCTCAGACAGCTCGTCCTCTTCCAGTCCCCCACAGCTGCCAGGCACCAGGTAAGCACCGAGACTGCCGGGCCTGGGTCTCCAGAAAACGAGAGGTAGAGTTGTGTATCATCGGCGTACTGATGACATTGCATGCCGAATCCTTTCATGACCTCATCCAAAGGTTGCATATATATGTTGAACAGGAGAGGGGACAGAATAGAACCATGCGAGATTCCACAAGTGAGATTCCGGGGAGATGACGTACATTCCCTAAGAACCACCCACTGAGTTCTCCCTGCCAGGAAAGAGTGGAACCATTCAATAACAATTCCACTCACCTCGGCCCGGTCCCACAGCCTTGCCACCAACATCTCATGATCAATGGTACCAAATGCCACCAAAAGATCCAGTAAGATCAAAATTGAGGCTCTGCCCTGATCCAATTCACGGCGTAGGTCATCTACCAAGGCCACAAGTGCAGTCTCTGTGCCAAACCCAGGGCGAAAATCAGACTGCAAGGGATCAAGAAAACCGATCTGGTCCAGATGCCCCTGTAACTGCCAGGCCACCACCTATTCAATAACCGTCCCTAAAAATGGAAGGTTAGAGACTGACCGATAGCTTGCCAGGGAGTCAACGTCCAAATAGGGCTTCTTGAGCAGAGGCCTCACCACCGTCTCTTTGAGATGGCTTGGCACCCTGCCCTCCCTAATGGAGGCATTGACCACCCCCGCCAGCAGCGGTCCTAATTAGCCAGGATGGGCACAGATCTAATTCACAACAGGTGGCCCGAACAGTCCCAAGGACATCCGCCATGTCAGAGGATGATACCCACTGAAACTGATCCCACAACAACAGACATGATGGGGCTTCCCGTACCTCTGATTCACCCACTGTCATAAGTGCAGCATCGAGGTCATGGTGAAGCTGCACCACCTGGAAAAGCTCAGCTGGACATGACTTTGCAGACGGAATGAGGGCAGCAAAGAACTCTTTCTTTGCTGTCCGCACTGCAACAGCAAAAGCTCTTAAACTTGCTTTTTTATGCAGTCAGTCAGCTTCAGTACGAATTCAGCTCCACCGTCGCTCTAACCACTGTCAATCTTGCTTCATCTGGCACAGGTCCTCCGTGAACCACGTCAACCCCCGCCATCGACTTTCTGGATGTGGATGCTTGGGATCCATTTAGTCGATAGCCTCCGCCAACAAGCTGTTCCAGAAGGCAACAAGGTCTTGGGTTCCATAAGTCTCCGGGGGCGGACCCAACGAAATGTTCCTGCACCTTTCTGGGGGCAGACATGCGCCAAGAGACTGGTCCAGAGAAGGTAATGCTCTGTCCATGACAGGGGTAAAGCTACTACATCCCCCACCACTGGACCCCCGTCTCAAGGCCGGTGCAGAACAGCAGGTCAAGGGTATGCCCCCCCTCATGTGTCAGGCCCTAAACCCTCTGAGACAGTCCCATGGTTGTCATGGCGTCCATGAACTCATGCTCTGCTCCCCCTAAATTGGCATTGGTGTGGATATTGAAGTCCCCCATGACCAAAGTCTTTGGGGATCGTAAGACCACCTCCGATACCAATTCCGCTAGAGCATGTAGGGATGGCGCTATACAGGTAGGTGCACGGTAAGCAGCCCTAATCTGTCTCCTGCCAAGTTGATCACAAGGTGGACCCCATCCATGCCCAAGATGGTCTGCACAGGATACCACCTCACAAATCAATAGCTACACCGCCTTCCCGCCCTTCTGGTCTGGGCTGGTGCTGCACAGAGTAACCGGCTGGAACAAGGTCAGCCAATATCGGCCCTGACTCATTGTCCAGCCAGGTCTCTGTAAGACATATGAGGTCGGCCGATCAATCCAAGATCAACTCCTGGATCTACATTGATTTATTACCGTTGATTTATTACTGTTGTTGTTGTTACCATTCAGCAACAACAACAACAACTCCAGACCAGGGGCTCCTCCAATCTTGATCCCTGCATCACCTGCCTGGGGGCCCATGCAAGGGACAGGAACTAAGTACCTGTTCCTCCTCACAGTTGTTCTCAGCCTACCAGAGAGACCATAATTACCCCATAATATGGATGAAACTTGGCAAATGTATACCCCTCCCCATGTTTACTATCTATGCCAGCTTTTAGAAGGATTGGATAAATGGTCGGGGTGATATAAGCAATTCACCTATAAATGTATGTCTGACTGTATCATCTTTTTAGTCCAACCAATGTACATGAAATGTGTCAGGGCTGTATCTCATACCTTCAGGATCATCGCTGCCAAATATCAGAAAGATGTGATAAAGGGTCCCAATTTTATACGCGTGCACAGCATATGCAGAGAAGGAGCCTATGCCAGGGATTCTCTTACGTGCCACTGGGTGTTTTTACACACACGTTTCTCCTGCATGTTGAACTTTCTGTGTGTCTAAATCACTCACCCAGATCTTAAACATCTGGCTCTTTGAACTTCTGCATAGAACTTCTCCCAGAACTTTTGTGTGTAAATAGTTCTCCTGGTAAACTGCTTTGCTCCAGGCAGCTGTGGTCACTTAGTTTCCATGGCAGCCTGTCACATCTACAGCTGCGGCTACTTTAGGCTGCCTTGGGGCAGTGTTTGTGTGAAGAATGCATCCAGGAACTGCCTCAGGGCAGTGTGTGTGTGAAAAACGCATCCAGAACTTACTTGTGGACTTGTAAACCCAGAAGATTGAAAAATCCAGAACTTTAAGGTGTGTGTAAAAATGCCCATTGTGGTATAAGATCTGTTTGTGATGCCAGTTGGCCAGCAGAAATGTCAACCAAATATCCTCATTCTGTGCTGTGACCATCCCAACTTCTCTCCCCAACCTGTTACTGGGAAGTCAGAAGCATCTGTTTAGGAAAGAGCAAATAGAGCTTCTCTTGTGTCCTCTGTCACAGTGCTGCAGGATGTGATTGTGATGATAATTGGCCAGCCTGGATGTGTAAACCATGTCTCCTAATAGCTGGGATGCTATCCCCAAAGTCCCAGTTATGTCCCTTCTATGCCCGCCTCAGGGTTGCCCCCTATGCCCACCTCGAAGCCACCACCGATTGGTCCTGTAAAGCTGGAAGCATGCAGTAATTGGCCAGTGAATGTTTCTGTCAGTCTCTTGTGTTGCTCTCCATCCTCCCTCCTATAGCCTCCCTCCCCCTGCCATGCCAGGTGCCTGCCTCTGACTGGTGCTGCATGTGCTGCTATTTATCTGAAGAATGGTCTTCTAGGGGACAACTTCAATTGCTTATAAAATTGGGTCCGTTTATCAAATCGTCCTGTAATTTGACAGAACTGACAAGGAAGGTGTGGGATACGGTTTTGTCAAATGTCTTGTAAACAGGATGGAATATTACAGCCAGACATGCATTTTAATGGCTTATAACATCAGGACCCTTTCTCCAATATTTCTGAAATTTAGCAGGATTGGTGACCATGTGGAGCTACATAATATTATCAAGTTTCATGAAAATTGAACAGAAGATTAAAAAGTTGTTTCCAGGTATGTGTATGGAGCTTTTTAAAAAAATTACAACATTCAAGTGCTTATAAAATTGGTTCCCTTTAGTCAGTCTTTCTGAACTTTGGTACACATAGTGCGCATCATTGGGGGTACAATCTCCCCAAGTTTCATCAGAAGTGAATAAGAAACAAAAAGGTTATAGCTCAAAATATGTTTTTCAGTGTTTACATTATTTCAAAAACAAAAATGTATTTTCATTTGTTTGGTATTATTTTTCATTTTTGTTATTACAATAACAGAAAATAAAATAAGAATGTTGTTTTTGTTATCATAATAATGAAAACTAATTGCATATCCCTAACCAAGACACTGTGTATTAAACCACCGAACTTCACTAGCTCCCAGGACTGTCAATAAACAGCTCCCAGGACTGTAAACCTCCCTCCCCCACACCCGTCTCCCTCACCAAAGACCTACTGGAACAGCCAGGTCTTACACTGTCTTTGGAGAAGGGGGAGGTCCAGGGACAGGCAGACCTGTGTTGGGAGGGAGTTCCACACTCTCTATGCGGCCACCAAGAACACCCTCATCATCATCACCATCATCATCAAAACTTTATTGTGATAGCAACTTGGCAACACAAAAAGAGTATAAAATAGGTCAAAAAGATTCAAAAATAGACACACAATACATCAATTCAATCTGGCTTTCCAGCGTGACCTTTCTTATTTTAATTGCTAGACCACAAAATTTGGCAACTTGCATAGTTATGACAAAATCTAGGTCGGCAAATAGGGAGCCTCCTGCTGTGTACACAGCCCCAGACTAACAATTAGAGGCTCTAAAGTTAATACACAACTTTCTTCATATAGAAAACAATCAAATATGCACTATAGATTCCACAATTTGATGCTTACAAAACTTACAGAATTTTAATTCATGAGGGACATTTGCAAATCGGTCCTCCAGTACAGCTGATGGCATTAGACTGAATCTTGCCAATTTAAAAGCTACCCTCCCGTACCAACTAAGTGCTGGGTATAAGTAGGAGGCACCATTAGGTTGGATCACAAGGAATTTATATATCTCTGTTTACCCATTGAGTAGCAATGGCTTCCTTTAAAATTTGGCTCTCCTGGTCCAGGATATGGGTTTTAATTAGGGACGGGTGAACACGGTTCAGAAGTTCGGAGTTCGGCCTGAACTCGGCCTGTTCAGACGACCGAACCCAAACTGACCGAGCCGAACTCTATTCCAAATGCTGAAACGACCAAAAAGTTCGGTCAGTTCGGATTGCGTTTGGTTGAGTTTGGTTTGCAAAAACATGTCACAGGAAGGCAAAACGTGACAGGGAGGGGGAGTCAGCTGAGGACCAGACTTCTAGGCACCAGGGGTGGAGAGGCTTAGAGTAGCAGCCAACCTACCCAATCATCATCCCTTTTTGCCTCAGACCACTTGCTTCGCAGTCTGCGATTGGCCACGGGCTAGGCTGCATGGAGCCAATGGGGCTTGCAGTGAGGCAGGCGCAGCAAGAAACAAAACTCATTAGCCTCCCCCCTTCCCAACACCTTCTGAGCCAGTCACTGTTCCTGACAGCAGGCGTTTCAGAAGGCTCCCTCTCCCAGCAGTTTTTGTTCCTTCCTATTCCTAATCCATTGCCATACTCCTCCTATTTCACCCATCCAATCCATTTACCTCCATATTATCATTTATTTAGATTATATTAGATAGATTTAGGTGTTTTTTTTTTTTTTTACCCCTCCCTGTGTTCCCTGTGTTCAATCTTCCTTCCTCCCTCCCCCCTCCATTGAATCCATTCCCTCTTCCTCTCTCTATATATCCCATCCCTGATTCCCTTCCCCTGTTTTTTAAATTCATTTTGAGTAGCATTAGATTGATTTAGGTTTCATTTCTTCTTAGTAGGGATGGGACTACCGGATTTTCCGGTATCTGATAATGCCGGTACTGGGCGTACCGGCATTATCGGATTCAACCCAGTAATCCGGCCCGGTTACCGGATTCCGGGTACCGGTTTTTTTTTTTACATTGCAGCCATTTAAATGAATGGCCGCAATGTAAAAACCCCACCAAAAACCCGCGTTTCCCTCCCTGAGTCCAGGCTGCGCAGGTGGAAGGGGGGACCCACCCTGCGCAGCCTGGATTTTTTTAAAAAAATTCCCCTAAGTGACTCTCCGCCAGCAACCCAGAGCCCCCCAGCACCAGCGGCCATCCCAGCAGCAGCCGGTAAGTATTAGACCTGATCCCGGGGGAGGGGGTTAACACCCCCCCACCCCAGGGATCACCCTACTTCCAGCAAGTTCCCAGGATCCTACCTTCCAGTTCAGCTCTGGGTGGTGGTGGCAGTCCGGCGGCCTCAGCACCAGCTGTGGCTGCCGGCTTCAGACGCTAGTAGGCCTTCCGGGGAAACCTGGAAGTTCCCTGGAAGGCCTACAGCATTTGATCACTGGAAGGCCTAGTGCACTTAATCACTGACCTGTGGTCCTCCAGGAATGCCCGGCATGCCTACTTGGCAGTGACTGCACACTGGTGGCAGGACCCAGAGGCAGTGCTTGGCAGTGGCAGGAGGGGTCCTGAAGCAGGGTATAGGTGGCCCCTGCTTCAGGCACAAGTCATGGACATCTCCCACACATCGAGGAACCACAAGACAGGCCTGGCCACCATGGTGAGGGAGTGGGTCACGCCAGGTGCAGTCTTCACCAAGGGGTGTGTGGTCACGGACACGTGGCCAATATACTCAAGGCAGTCCATGATGGGGACTTCACAAGCATCCCTTGCACCGCACACACCCTCTATCTTGGGGTCAAGGATTCTCTGGGCTTGGGGAAAAAGGGGATTGGGCCAGGGACCCTTAGCTCCCTGGTCAAATGGGGGAGGAAGCTGACGGGGTTCTTCAATAGGAGTGTGAAGGGCAGCAAGCTCCTCCGGGAGAAGCAGGCTGAGCAAGGGTCCCCAGTGCACCAGCTCATCCAGGATGTCTCCACCAGCTGGAATTCCACCTTCCTGATGCTTGAGCGGCTTCTTGAGCAGAAAGCCACCCTGCATCAGGTGAAACTGGAGACAGACATTGAGGCACCTCCAGGGTACAACAGGGAGGAATGGTAGATTCTCGCTCACACGGTCTTCATCCTGAGACCATTCCTGGCTGTGATGGCGACCATGAGGAGCTTCACTGCCACCCTCAGTCAGG
>QEPC01013781.1:246859-271869 GCA_003113815.1 Sphenodon punctatus | reverse complement strand
GGGGGGGGAGGGGACAGGACAGCCCACGTGGCTGCCCTCTGCGTTCCCCCCCCTGCCCCCAACTCACAGTTAGTTTTTTCTTCTTGTCCCCGCAGGTATCCTGCGGGGACGAAGCAGCAGCGGCGGCGGCCCCAGCGGCGGCAGAGATGAAGGCAGCGGCGGTGATGACGGTGCCGGCAGCAGCAGCGAGGACAGCCCACGTGGCTGCCCTCTGCGTTCCCCCCCCTGCCGCCAACTCACAGTTAGTTTTTTCTTCTTGTCCCCGCAGGTGTCCTGCGGGGACGAAGCAGCAGCGGCGGCGGCCCCAGCGGCGGCAGGGATGGAAGCGGCGGCGATGATAATGCCGGCAGCGGTGGCGAGGAAACCAGCCCCCTCCGGCACCACCCGCAAGCAGGTAAGTCCAGGTGGGGGGGAGATGGGAAAGAGGATCCCCGCAGCAGGCTCCCAATGCCATAGCTGACATATTCCTGATGGAGGCTCATCTAGCCCCAGACCTCCAAAGACAGTGTAAGACATGGTTGTTCTGCCAGGCTTTTGGTGGGGGTGGTGAGGGTTGGGAAACGAGGGGAAGGGGTTGGTTCCACCTGAAGTTTTATAGTGTTTTATAGTATTTTATAATGTTATATGTTTTAAATTATTGAATTGGTTTTATAGATTTGTTGTAAGCTGCTCTCCAAGTTGTCCATGTGGGCAAGAGGAAGCAGTTAGTTAAATAAAATAAATAAATAAAATAAATAGGTAGATAGTAGAAAAGCCTAAATGGGCTAAAATCTGACAAATACCGTTTTCTCATGGACCCTCCAATGGGAAGGAAAGACTTCATGTAAGAGGCCTGACTATTTACCATAAAATAGGTGCAGCCAGTATTTTAAGATAGACTTTTAGCTATTTTAGCAATTGAGGGGATACCAGTTTCAGCTCTCAGCAAAGCTTATAGGAGTATTCTTAGGTGTATACAGAATGGTCCTTAAAAAGTTATTTTGTATTATCTCCAGTTCACTAATAAGGAATGGACCCCATATTGGGATTCTTTACAATAATTGTATGGGGACCTTGGCTTTATATACTTTTGTGGCAGGGATCACCATTTTTCTCCCTTTGGATAAGTAGAAAGTTATTATTCCCTTACAAGTATAATCAACCTGTGTTCTCGTAACCCTCAGGTGTGTATGCCAAGAGGCTGTTCATGAGATAACAACGCCTAAATACTTGTATGAGGTAACCTGTTCTTTTAAATGGTTGTTCATGCTCCATTTGTGCTGGGTTTGCGATTTTTCCATTACTATAACCTTGGTCTTGGAATAATAGATTACCAAATACTCCTTAGTGAAAAAGGTGGAAAAGCTCTTCATTAGACATCTCAGCCCAATCTGCGTATGGGAAAGCAGGATTGCGTCATCTGCGTAGATCATAAGTGAAAGAGAAATTAACCCTACTGAGATGGGATGAAAAGATGGATCATTCAGCTCAGTGGCAGTTCTGTTAATATATATATTAAAGAGCAGGGGGGACAGAAGGCACTCCTGACTTACTTGTCAGGTGGTAGGTAGTGATGCGGAAAGGGATCCCTGTCAGCCTATATGGATCTGCAAGGAGGTCCCTTGATGTAATGCCACAATCAACAAAATCAGTCTATGATCAATAGACATTTGGGCCAATTTGACCCAAAGTCACTCCCAATCAGTCAAATCAAAAGCAGACTTTAGGTCAACAAAACAAATATATAACATTGGATTAGATATAATTCAAGCATATTTAGTGATTATCTGATTTAAAAAAATATGTAATCTACAGTAGACTTCCATCATCATCACTACCTGAGATATTTATTTATTTTACAGGATTTATATCCCGCTCTCTCCCACCACAGGCGGCCCAAAACGACTAACAACAATACATATAAATATAATAAAACAATTCAGCTATAAAATCAATCAATCAAACAACACCCCAACTCCCCCCCCACCCTTCTCCCTCGCCAAATGCCTGACGGAAGAGCCAGGTTTTGCAGTTCCTACAGAAGGCCGGGAGGTCTAGGGCCAACCGTGCCCCCACCAGGAAGGAATTCCAGAGATGTGGTGTGGCCACCGAGAATGCCCTATCCTGCATGGCCCCCACGGAGAACCAGGGGGACCTCCAACAAGGTGTCCCCGGATGACCTCAGGGGCCGATCTAGAACCTGGGGGGTGAGGCAGTCTCACAAATAAGCAGGGCCCAGACCATGTAAGGCTTTATAGGTTAAAACCAACACTTTGAATTGGGTCCAGAAGACTATTGGCAGACAGTGCAGAGAGCACTGGTGTAATGTGCTCCTGGAAGCCCAACCCCACCAGGAGCTGGGCCGCCATATTCTGCACCAGCTGCAGCTTCTGAGCTGTCACCATAGGTAGCCCCACATAAAGCTGGTTGCAGTAGTCTAACCTAGAGGTAATAAAAGCATGGACGACCGTTGCTAGGTCCGGAACCAAAACCAGCGACTGAAGCCATCACACCAGATGTAACTGGCAGAAGACACTCCTCACCACAGCCTCCACCTGGAGATCCAGGTGGAGCTGCGCATTGAGGAGTACCCTTAGATTCCACACCTGGGACGTCAGTGGATGGCAGACTCCATCAATCGCTGGAGCCGTCACCACCACCGACCTACCCACTAGCATCACCTTTGTCTTGTCAGGATTCAGTTGCAGTCGATTAGCCCTCATCCTGTCCCCCACAGCTGCCAAACACCAGGTAATCACCGAGACAGCCGGGCCTGGGTCGGTTGAAAATGAGAGGTACAGTTGGGTGTCATCAGCATATTGATGGCACCTCACCCCAAACTCTCTGATCACCTCACCGAGCAGCTGCATATACACGTTGAACAGGAGAGGGGACAAAACCTAACCCTGCGGGACCCCACACGGGAGGTCTTAGTAAGATGAAAAAGAATCACCGAGTACCACCCGCTGAGTTCTTCCGGTCAGGAATGAACGGAACCATTCAAGAACGATCCTGCCCACCCCCGCACTGTTCCGCAGGCATGTTACCAACATCTCATGGTACTGGGGGGACTTGGAGAATGGCACTCCCAGCCAACAGCAGGGGTCGATCTAGGACTCGGGGGGTGAGGCAATCACACAGATAGGCAGGGCCCAGTTCATTTAGGGCTTTATAGGTCAAAACCAACACCTTAAATCGGGCCCAGAAGACTATAGGCAGCCAGTGCAGAAAACGGAGCACTGATGTCATGTCCTCATCGCAACCCATCTCATTAAAGAGACAGGCCATCGTGTTCTGCGGCAGCTGCAGTCTTCAGACCGTCACCAAGGGTAACCTCATGTAGAGCACATTGCAGTAGTCAAGTTTTGAGGTGATGGAAGCATGGATGATGGTGGCTAGATTGGAGTCCGAGACATATGGCTGAAGCCATCACACCAGATGTAACTGGCAAAATGCACCCCTTGCCAGAGTTACCATCCGCCCAGCTAGGTGGAGCTGTGAGTTGAGGAGTACCACCAGACTACGAACCCGAAGGACCAATGGAGGGCAGACCCCATCAATGACTGGTGTGCCCCTTCTCTCAGCCCCTTCCACGAGCATCACCTCCATCTTGTTGAGATTTAGCTTCAGACAGCTCACCCTCATCCAGTCCCCCATGGCTGTCAACACTGGGTAAGGACCAAGACTGCCGGGCCTGGGTCAGTTGAAAAAGAGAGGTACAGCTGGGGTGTTACCAGCATATTGATGACACCGCACACCAAACCCTCTGACAACATCACCCAAAGGCTGTACACGTTGAACAGGAGAGGGGACAAAATGAAGCCTTGAAGGACTCCACACGTGAGGTCCTGGGGAGATGATGAACAGTCACCCAGTACTACTGTGATAGGCCCCTTATGCTTGTGCCCCACCAGCTTCCAGGCTTGGAGCCAGCAGGGTGGGGAGGCCCCCTTGGTCTCCAGGGGAACATTTATTTATTTTTTCATTTCAATTTTAATTTATATCCCGCACTCTCTCGACCAAGTCGACGCGAGGCGGCTTACAACAATGCACAAAAAATATCAAAATACAAATATTTACATTTTGTATCCCACACAGGGGAAACCTAGAAACAGCAACATAATATAATAACAACATTTGGGTCATTCCACACACGGGGACCCCACATCATAGGGGGAAAAAAACCCACCCCATCATTTACAACAACATATAATACATCATATTTCAACCCAAAACTACTTCCCACCAGTATTCACTAATAACATTCACAACCCTGCTCTTACCAGGGATCTCCTATAAATCACTTCTAACTGTCCCCTGCTGCCACCAGGGAGCATCCTTCTTCTCAACCCCTCTCTCACCGGGAGAGATGAAGGCCTTCTCATCAATTAATACCAGTAGCAATTTACATTCCCTTATCCAACCAACAGCCCCCCCACCTCCTGGCCCGACCGAAGGACATGACCAAAGGGCAGGCTCCTTTGATCCTCGAATACTACAACGCGCTCTACGTGGGGCTTCCCTTGTTCTTGGCTTGGAGGCTGCAGCTGGTGCAGAATGGTGCAGAATGTGGTGGCTTCCCTTGTTCTTGGCTTGGAGGCTGCAGCTGCAGCTGGTGCAGAATGTGGTGGCTCGTCTCCTGACGGGGACGGGTCGCCGGGAGCACATTACACCGGTGCTCCAAGCTCTACACTGGCTGCCGATAGCGTGCCGGGCCAAGTTCAAGGTCCTAGTGATGATCTATAAAGCCCTATACAGTCTTGGCCCCTCATACCTTAGGGACCGTCTCGCCCTTCGTGCCCCAGAGCGGCTCCTGCGGTCTGCCGGGGGTGCCCTCCTGGAGGTCCCCCGTGTTAAACGGGGGGCCACGATGGAGAGGGCATTCTCGGTGGTGGGACCGCGGCTGTGGAACTCCCTTCCGGAGGAAGCTCGCCTGGCCCCAAGCCTTTTAACATTTCGGCGGAACTGTAAGACCTGGCTGTTTGCCCAGGCCTTTGGGAGGGAGGGTGGGGAGGGAGGATTTTAGTCCCCTACCCATTTGTTTTACCTGTCTAGCCCTGTTTTAATATTTAATATTTAATATTTGATTGTTTTAAATGAATTTTATTGTATTTTATTGTTTTATTGTTGGAAGCTGCCCCGAGCTGCGTTGCAGGAGGGCGGGGTATAAATTTGTAAAATAAATAAATAATAATAAAATATATCTTCCAGTCTCAAGCCCCTCCCAGGGGTAGAAGCCTTGTTCTCTCATGGGCTTCCCCTTCTCTCACAGTTCCTGATCCCAGTCCGGCATGAAAGGGTACTTCCCTTCCTCAGGTGACTCCACCGCTCACCGTCTTCCTTCTTCACCCTCTGCTTCCTCCTTTATGTCACTGTGCCACCGGCCCCTGCTGCACTGCACCCTTCCACTGGTGGCTGCAGTGCCTCCGGTGATGTCAGTGTGCCCGCCAGCGGTGCCTCCGCGTTTCCTCAGCCCCTTGCTAGTGCCACTGCTGGTGGCGTCTCCGTGTCCTCTGTATCCCCGCCTCCCCTTCTTCAAGCTGGGATTAGGGTGGGCGTGGGATTTTCCCCAGGAACCTGTCACAACCACACATTGAGTTCTCCCAGCCAGGAAAGAATGGAACCATTCAAGAACAGTACCACCCACCCTGGCTCAGTCCCACCAGTGAGTCACCAGCAGCTCGTGATCAATGGTATCAAATGCAGCCAAGAGATCTAACATGATCAACAGGGTCTAACGACTTTGGTCCATCTCATGGCAGAGGTCATCGACCAGAGCCACAAGTGCAGTTTCTGTGCCAAAACCCAGATGAAAGCTGGACTGCGAGGGATCAAGAAAACTTATACAGTCCAGATACCCCTGAAGCTGCTGAGTCACCACCCACTCAATAACTTTCCCTAAAAAGGGAAGGTTAGAGACTGGCCGATAGCTGACCATGGAGTCAACATCCAGTGATGGCTTCTTGAGCAGAAGTCTCACTACTTCCTCCCTGAGGGA
Organism: Sphenodon punctatus; assembly: GCA_003113815.1. Lineage (NCBI taxonomy): Eukaryota > Metazoa > Chordata > Lepidosauria > Sphenodontia > Sphenodontidae > Sphenodon > Sphenodon punctatus. Next base: position 265,892 of record QEPC01013781.1, on the reverse strand, counting down.
GGCATTGACCACTCCAGCCAGCATCAGCCCCACCTGGCCTTAACCAGCCAGGACAGGCACAGGTCTAGTTCGCAACAATCAGGGCCAGCCCCAGGCATGTGCCACATGTGCGGCTACACATGCTCCCGCGGCCAGCTGGGGCCCCGCACTTGCTTGGCTGAGTGACAAGCTGCAACCAACTTCTCCCCCAATAAGTTCTTCTGCCTCCCCTCCATGGCTCTGGTCCCCATCCCTCACCTGCCTCTCCCTCACAACAGCAGCAGCAGCAGCAGCAGCAGGAGGGACACAATGATCGGACTTGGAGATAAAGCTGTTTGTTTACAAACAACTCCTCCCTACGGGAGTGATCAGGAGGTTATTACCTTGTAAAGAAGGTTCTTTGAGATAGCGCCCAACGTTCTCACAACTGGGTTGTGTATGCTCACCCTATTTAAATAATAGACAACATGATGGTCTCAACCTCCTCTAGTATAAAAAGCACTTTCCCCCTCAGAATGACAGTTCCTTCCAACCCTTTGTAGGCATATAAGAAAAAAATCCCATGCGGGGCTGGAAAGGTGGGTGTTCTGAGAATGTTCAGAGCCATCTCCAAAAACCTTGTTTACAAGGTAGCAACCTTCTGTTCTTCTTCAACTGGCTCCTCACAGGCCATTTTTACATGACTACGCCAGGTGGGGGAGTCCGTGGGTGTGCCTGTGTGTGGGAGGGATGTGCACACAGCCGCACACGCATCCCCACTCACCCCCCCACTCATCCACACCCACGGAGTAACCGCTGTTTCCCCCGGTTGCTCCATGTGTGGGGACAAGTGGGGTGTGAGTGAGGATGCATGTTAGGCAGGTGCGCACACACTCCCACTCACCATGGGCGCATGCACCGCGTCGTTCACACGGAGCTCCCCCACCCAGATTGGTGACGCGCCAATTGCAGAGTGGCCTATTCCAGAGTATTTGTGAAAAGTGAAATCAATTTTTGAAATAAAAATTAGATACTAAGCACTGAAATGTATAGTGAAATGTATACTGAAATGTACAGTGTGATCACTATGTGCAGTCCAAACAGCTAGACTTTTGTTTCTGATAGCGCTGAAGCAAATATGACTTCTTGTATTTGTGGAGATATTTTGCATCTTCGTTACCATGAATGAATATATGAATTCACCTTTGCCATTATTGTGAAATTCACAACTTTGCTTAATTGGTTACTTCATTTTAGTATATTGCTTACTTTAGACACTTGGTTATTATGTGTTCCGTATTTTAGCTGTTACTGTCTTAAAACAGAAATAATAAGCACTTGTATGCTGTAATGCATTGTATCCACTGACAAATGTTAACTTGTTCTTCTGAGTAGGCGTTAAGCACATATTACGGATAGGTAAACTGAGACACAGGGTGACGTCATGACTACTTGAAAGTCACACATTGAATCAGTACTAACAAGAAATAGAACTCTGGTTTCTTTATTCATAAAAAACCACAGCTGACCACTGCCCCTGCCCCCACCCTCTGCGCCACCACACAGATTGGATTAGCAGCTTATTTTATTGGATTTAAAAAAACTAAAATATCTGTTTTTCAATGGGCTCATAAAAAATGCCTTAAGCAGGTACAATTAAATTGTTCTGCGTATTATTCTGACAATAGGTCAGCTGAGTTTTGCTGCTTTATTTCCCAGGCTCAGGCAGGGCAGTAGAGATGTATTCCACATGATCCTATAAACCAGCTGCCAAACTAGAGTGAATTTTTGTGGACTGATTTTAAACACCCTAAAAACAGTGTTTTTTAACGGAACTGCTGACACAACCTTAACTAGAGCAGTGTGAACATGTTGCTATAATTTATAATGTCAGCCCATATTCCAAACCGTTTCTCTATATACTGTGCTCTACTTCAACAGGAAAAGAAGGTACTGCAGTGAATTATTGTGTAATTAATCATTTGACCATGAGGGACTCATTTACTAATTAAAAACGCAAAAAGAGTAAATTGAAATAACCAGTGGCTACTAAATCACGTCTTTTGACATGTCAGCAGCATTGTAATATATCATAATGTATCAATCAGAGACATGCAGATCCTACACCTTCAGTTACCTTTTATTATAGAACTGCCAAAATCATTCATTATACTTGCAGTGCTGCTTCTTGTACTCTTCATACAACTGCTACAGTATGCTTAATTGTGAGCTACACCATATTACACATTCTGATGTGTGTGCATTCTAATGTCGACATGCATACAGAATTCTGTTCACTTCAATGTGTTCTTCCCCTTACTAAGAGTACTGGTGCTTAGCTATCCTTCCATAAAGGAGATATATGGCTTTAACTTTAACCTCTGAATAAGGTCCAGAAGATAGGGGTGGGACTCCAGGGGGATTATCCCGTATCAAATATATTGATATTGGATCTCCTAATATCGGATTTATCGATCATTGTCGATTTTCTCGAATCTTTAAGTTTTCGGCCATTGTTAAATGATGTCGATGTTAAAAATCCAATAAAACTGGCACTGTTAAAAATCTGATACTGACGATACCGACAATTATCTGTATTGTTGGTTTAATCTGATACTGATAGTCCCACCTCTACCAGAAGAACAGTCTACCCAGGTCTACCTTCATTGAAAACATAGCTAATTGCATAATTGTAGTCACCAAAGACTTTAGAAGCCATTTATGTTGTTGTTTGTTACCTTGAGAGTTCTTCAGGCTTAATTCTTCATTTTATGCAATCACCTTTTGTTGCATCTTTACAACTCGTTTACAGCAAGCAAAGTGGGTTTGCGCTGCTATTGGTTAATGCAAGTGGAGAACTCTGATTTCATAATGTTTTATATCCAGTTGACCAGGCCCCAACAACTGTAGTAGAACAGCAGTAGAGTGTTAGGTTCTTATAAGTGCAGTTCTTTTCTAAGGTGTCTGTATTAGACTAGAAATAAAATTAACACATCCAGGGCTTAACCTGTGTGGGAGGCTTTCTAGGATTCAGTGCAGGCAATTAAATTGAAGGGGTACCAAGCCCTGGGAAATATTCCAAATAGGAGTGTTCACCCCAAAGTGTGTAAGACCAGGAAAAGGTTAATATTGGCCATTTTAGGGTTGGAAACAAAACCCAGAAAAACCTAGATGGTTTGCCTTTCAATAATGATTTTCCTGCCCCATCCCCTGCACTGGCCATCATGTAGATTAAATCACAAGAACTCTTGTTTTATATTCAGTTGTAGATAGGCAGGGTGGTAAAGTGACTGGGTGTGGGAGTCACTTTTTGAGGGTGTGGGAGTTGTCATTTCACACACTTGTAGACGTATTTGCTATGAGTAATGATGGTTATTATAGTGGTCAGGAGTCTTCCAATTTTGGGGGAGGTGAGTGGGGTTTGTTGGGCAGTAGTAAAGGCCAGACTATGCAGTTGGAAGCTAGTGGGTTAAACTGGAGGGGGTGGGGCATCTGAAGTCAGAACTTTTCTATCCTCTGAGAGTGAAGTGGTGGTTAGTTGGTTGGGGGGGGGCATAAATAAATAGTGGGTTAGAGTAGGTGGTGATCCCAAATAAAATAAATTTAAATGTAAGGACAGCACAACTGATCCATCTACTTGTTTCATGTTGGAATTTTTACATGCTCTTAGTCAACTGTGCAGTGGGGAGATGTACTTGATCTGATGCCACAGAATGGAGATTTGGAATATAAGTAATAAAAAAAAGAGAAATTCTTTTCACATTGGTAGTAGAGTAACATTGTAATATTGGACAGGGAATAGCAGGTCATCCTAGCTTTTGTGTTGCCCCCAACCTGCAAAGGAAGAAGATTGGGGTTGAAAGACCAAGGCAAAGTGTGGGTGCATGGAGCCTAAGTTGTAAGTGAGCACAGTATGTGACACCATACAACTTCGCTGCTTACAAGGTGTGCAAGTTAAGATGGGAGCCTTAACATACAATTTTCCAGTTTGCTAAAGTTTGCTTGATGTGATACCTTAACTAGGTTTTTTAAACTGTAAGTTTTTTGTTTGTCTAATACTTTAATTCTGAAATCCTAACCTTCTGGTAAGTCTCATTGGAGTCAATGAAGACACATTTGGAATAGGGAATGGGGCTTGTAATAGAGTGGATGCCCAGAAATAGCTACCATCCACTAGAGCTAGATAAGGCTAGAAGTTGCAAGTAAGCTGCCAGCTAGCTGCTGCAGCTCTAACAGCTGCAGAAAATCTGCAGCTAAGCTAGTTGGCCTCCAGTCACCTGCACATAGGTGTAGAGGGCTGGGGACAGGCCTGGGCTTTCTCCAGCCAATCCCAGTAAAGGGAGTAGCTTATAAACAGGCAGCATGCCAGTTGAACAGAGGAGCTTGAGGAGAAAGGCTGGTGTTGGGGTTGCTGAGCCAAGCCAACATAAAGGCCTGCTAAAAGCTCGCAGGTGGAAGACTCCAACTCCAAATCCCCCTGAACCCGAAAGTCTACATGTCATAATCTCCGTAGAAAATGTGGGAGTTCAAGGTGGGACTCTTCTTTGTTGTGGACTGCACGAGAGCTCTGGGCTATGTTTACTTGTCCCTCTCTTTGCCAGAGAGCCAAAGATTATATACATTAAGGAAGCCAGAAAGCACCCAGAACCTGGGATCTGGCTTAGAAACCTTGGGTTGCCTATGTGCTTACATTGAAGTGATAGAGTTTACCCCAACTAGGGAAGGACTTCATGTTTATTGTATTTTATGTTTGAGGATCCACTTTTGGGAGAAGCCCCACAACCCAGTGGAACAGTGATAAGGAGACTGGTTTAAAGCCCTGGTTTGAGGTGCTAGACTCTGATGCAAATATATGAACACCTTTCTTTTGAGTTATTTGTCTGACAGCCCAGCCCCATCAAGGGCTCTAATTGATTGCCATTTGGGCAATATTATTGATATCTTTATGAGGGTTGCACCCCCTACAGGTGCTAAAACTACAGTGATTTTTATGTGGGCAGTGCCGAGTTAATTCCCCACATCGCTCCTCCTGAGCAGGAGAGCCAACCCATTCACAGGGCTACTCCAGAGTAAGTGGCTTGAGGATTGTAGCTTTGTAAGCCTGCAATAGAGCTTTCCTTTGGACTTAAAAAACAACAGTGGTTTCAGGTACTCATGAACCTCACATCACGTACTACAGAGTAGGCTCAATGGGCATTTTTACATGTTCTAGCTAGCTCCTGACTAGGGATGGGCGAACAGATCGCAGTTCGGCTTCAGCCATTCGGTTCGACCGCTCGTTTCGGCCGTTCGGTTCGGCTGCATTCGGTTCGTCTGTTCAGTTCGGCGGTTCGGTTGGTTCGCCGGGTTTGGGTTCGGCCGTTCTGTTCAGCTGTTCGGTTCGGCTGTTCAGGAAATGTTATGGGTGGGGTTTTTTTTTTATAGGTTTTTTTTGTTTTTTATTGGGTGTTATATGGTTTTCTTTTGTTTTTTATTTGTTTTTTTGTTTTTATATGGGTTTTTTAAAAATCTAATATTATATCTATTTATCTACACTAAATCTAACTGCTATTAACTATTCTAAATGCTATGAACTAAATGGATTATCTAATAAGTACAAAGACCTACTCCTACAAACACTAAAACTAAATCACTAAAGCTATCTCTATCACTAAGCTAGCTCCTACAACTACTATCCCTAACCTAGCTATCTATCTCTACATCTCTCTCTCTCTATCTCTCTCTATATGGGATGGGGGCAGAATCACAAACACAAGGTTTCAGTTTAAGGTTTAAGTTTCATTTCAGTACAAAACTGAAATGAAACTTAAAGCAATCAAATAATCCTACTCAACGCCTGCTGTTCAGGAACAGTGACTAGCTCAGAACGTGTTGGGAAGGGGGGAGGCAGATAGTTTCATTTCTTGCAAGCAAGCCTCTCCTCCCCTGGTGCCTGGATGTCTGCTCTTCAGTGACTAGTACTACTCCTCCCTGTCACCTTACAGTGAACCTTTTTTTGCCACCCGAACTCACCCGAACGCGATCCGAACTGACTGAACTGTTCGGCCATTTCACCATTCGATGTTCTGTTCTGTTCAGTATGTTCATGTTCGGGTTCGGGTTCACGTTCGGTTGTCCGAACAGGCCGAGTTTGGGCGAACTCCGAACTTCTGAACCGCGTTCGCCCATCCCTACTCCCGACCTCCAAAGTCCAGGTTCTGCAAACTCATGAAGGGGTGAAACACTCCGCTCTTGAAAGTCACTGGGGCACCATTGTAAACAGCAGCGCCAGTCAACTCCTGCATGTTTTCAGACCCCGACTTGTAAGTCCCTGGGACTACAAGTCTGGGTCTCAAAACATGTGGGAGTTGCCCGGCACCACTGTTTACAATGGTGCCTGGATGAATTCCAGGAAAAGGGCGTGTGAGCATCTATCACACACACACGAGTTTACAGAACCTGGACTTTGAAGTCTGGGAGAAAGCTGGAATGTGTAAAAATGCCCATAGAAATTCTCTCTTCCTGCTGGGGGGAGAGATTTTGTGCCTGCCCTGCCTTTAGAGAAAGGGAGATGATGGGGACAATGCTGTGGCTATTAGGCTAGGGCAGGAGGAGTTATCATAGGATTACAGGTGATTCACGCCCTTTCTAGTTCAAAGGAGGCCCATCCAGGTGTTTCTGGCAGACTGACCATGCTCCAGGACACATGTGCTGCCAAAGTAATTTAAGCAATGGTGTGGGGTGTCAGTTTGGGGAGCTGGCAGGCTGAGCTGAAATCCCCCCTGCCCACCATCTTGGACTGGCACTATAAGACTGGCTGGTTGCCAATTGTTTGGAGCTGGAAAGAAAGTTTCCCTCTCTAGGTGTCATTGGTATTGTCCTCTCCCTGCCTTCCCTATAGTGCTGCACCAATATATTACAGTTTGTGTAGCATGGGGTGTTTCTTGTTTACTGTTACAGCTCGGAAGTCTAGTGGATGTATGGGTTTAGGTAAAGGAAAATGAATTTGTGGAATCTTAGGACACATCAGGATGTGGTTGGGTGAAGTTAATGCTGTCTAGGGGGCGTCTGAGCCACAGTGTTGATTGTAGCCACAGGAGGTTGGCAGCAGCAACCTAGCTAGACAGGACTGCCCAACCACCAACTTTTCTTTGCAACAATGGGTGCTTTTAGACAGACAGCGCCTCTGCTCTGCTTCACCCCTGGGTGGCCCGTCCATCTAAAGGCCAGCTGCCAGATGGGCAGACCGAGCAAGAGAGAGAGAGAGAGCAGGCTGGTCTTGTGCCAGGACTGCCCTGCTGGTGGCTCTCCAAAACACCCCAGAGTGCCTCCAGTAAAACGGCTGACCAGCTGAACCCGGGGCACTGGCCCAAGGCAGAGATCCTGTCTGTCTGCTCAGAGGACGGCAGCTACAGTTTTGTTCTAAGCCAGGAGTTGCCCCAGGAAACACCACAGAATTGTGGGTGGCAGTGTGTTGGGCGATTCACCCGTAACTCTATGGTGCAGAGGAGGTAGGACCATGTGGCTGGACCGTGGGCTGCAGCAGCTTCTGAGGCTGTTTAAACCTGACCCAGGAGGGGCTGCAAGCAGGCAGACTTGGGGGTACACCACTAGAGCAAGTCTGGGGATGGTCAGTCCTGCGTCCATCTGAAAACACCCAATGTTAATGAATAGAACCAAGGTGCAAATATCGAAAGTAACAGGCAGACAAGTCCACTGCCTTCAGGAGGACATGGGAATATGTGTAAACATTAGGGATGGGACTCTGGGCAAAATTTTGGTTTCGGCCAATTTTGGTTTGGGTTCTCATGTATTTTGGTTCTTTTTTGGTTTCGGTACTATCAGATCGTTTGCATTGATTTTTGTACCAGATTTTTAACATTGCTGTTTTTTAATGGGGGACAAACTGCAATGTTAAAAATCCGGTACAAAAAATCAATGCAAATGATCCGATAGTACCAAAACTGAAAAAGAACCGAAATTTCAGATTAATCCGAAATGGCCATTTTCGGGTACTTTTGGTTTTATCCGAAACTGAAATTTCCATCCCAGTAAACATTTCCCATACCACATTTTTAATATGAGTCTGGGACATTTGTAGCTTAAAAACCTCTCAATACGCTCAATGCCCATACTCTTCATACCAGAATTATTCATTGGTCTGAGTAAACAGAAGATGCATCAAATTTTTTCACAGGTCCTAAATCAGTGGCTCCTTGAATTTTTGTCTGTGACCCCATGTTGAGACTTAAATATAACTCTGTGATCCCAGACAGGAACAAAAGAATTAGAAGTATATCTAATACCATATGGAAATGTAACACCCCACCCCCCATCCACAGACAGTGAGCTTGATCCTATTCCCCGCGGAGCCAGTGTGCAGCAATGCGCATGTGCACCCCTCACCGAAACCATGTACAATGCCATTGCTGCCACATTGTGCTGTGCGGGAACTGTGTGCATGCACGCACGCAGGATCCACATGGGATTTCCGCCAACGTGAACCTTCTGGGGATGTCAACCCACAGTGTGGGAACCTCTGCCCTAAACATTAAGGTTTGCTGTAGAGGTAGGCAAATTAGCTCTCTCTCTCTCTCTCTCTCTCTCTCTCTCTCTCTCTCTCTCTCTCTCTATGTGTGTGTGTGTGTGTGTGTGTGTGTGTGTGTGTGTGTAATTTTAAGGGTATTTTTAAACAAGATGCCCCCACGCATGGACACCCACCATCCACATGGGGTAACACTTGTGTGAATTCAGTGCGTGAGGGTGCACACTCCTGAGACCCATGTACTGCCCACTTCATTCACACATGGGGCACTCCAGAAAAAATTGGAGTGCCCCATGCGTGGACAGGTTGGGCAGTGCAAGGACAGGGTAGCCATGCGTGGGCCGCTAGTTTGAAGCGTTCCCATGCACCAACTGCGTATGCACATGTGCGATGCGTGTTTAAAACAACTCTAAGGTATGAATGAACAATGAATTACTTCCAGGGTTACGCTCTAAAGAATTTTGGAGGGAAAGTCGGTTTGGGGGAATCTTTTTTTTCATCTTTGTTTTTTATGTGCAATAAGATAATTAATGCTGTTGGCAAGTGGCTACTGTAATGTAAATGCAAATTGAGCCTGTAATGTTATGTTTTGTAAGCACAAGCTAGCTATTTCTAGAGAAGCCTTTATTCTCTGAATCTTTAACAATGTTTGGTGTTAGCAAACACATTGTTTAATAGTTATCTGCTCTCTCCACTTGTCTTCAAATATTGTGATTTAGGTAGAACTCTAATGCACAAGAGCAACTTGTCCCCAGAGCATTATTCAGAATATAGATTAAGTGATATTATAACAGAGCCCTCACTTAGCTCAGCATAATGAATATGAAACATCATGTACTAGTGACCAAGGTCATGGTATGAGAATGAATTACTCTATTAACTTCTCTTTTAAGTAGCATTAGAGATAATAAATGAAGAGATTTAATGCTATTCTGATAATATTATTCATGCAAAAGTAGCGTACTTTATCTTGTTAAAACAATTAAGATGTGCTTTGAGGATGTTTTACACTATGGAAATATGATACTTTGAAAGTGTTTATTGCATGTTGTAGAATGCATCTGCATTAGCCAGTAATGCAGATAATCTGATAAAAATTGAAAAGCTGATTTGTATGCTATGCTAATTCAGGATCATCTCTTTGGCCCTAGGTATGGCCCAAATGCTGCATAAGATTATAGCAAGCTTTAGTAGTGATATTAAATTAAATTCAGTTCTTTTGCTTGTAATTTCTTTTGAGGAAAAAAATTATATCTATCATTCCTCTCCGTAAACCCTCTTCAGCTGCTTGCTTAAACATCATGCAATATTGCATTTTAAGCCTGGCATATTACTTTTTTTATCCAGACAAATTTAAGCTTCCTATCTAAATTTATACGGTATATTATCTCAAGGATGTAAACTTTCTTGGTGAGGTTGTTATGAAACCTTTTGATTTAAACAAAGGTAGATTATCTAATGATCGCAAAACCTTACATGAATGCCTTGTGCATGTAGACAGATTCAGGAAAGCCAGTGGTTAATGGACTGTTTTTCACTTTCTTAAATATATTGCACTGGAAGGAAACTCTTAAAGTTGTGTGTATTATTATATTTTGGATATTTGTTGTTCATCAGGTGTCTTCATGCTCCAAAGTTCTTCATGGCCTTGTTCCTCCCTATCTTTCCCCATTCATTTCCCCACTACGTTCTGCCTCTGTCACCACTGTCATCCAGCCAGAATCTCCTGCTCCATAACGATCTCTGCCCCTTTTTGCATGCTACCCCTTGCATGCTACCCCTGGAACTCCCTCCCTGAAAACATACACTCTGTTACTTTCCTCCCTATTTTCAAATCCCTCGTAAAAACCTACCTCTTCCATCAGGCTTTCTCTAGCTTCTCACCCACGCAGAGTGCTCAAGGATGCTCCTTCTACTGTCCTATCATTCAGGGTCCCCTTCTCCTCTGTAACTGTATTAACCATGAGCATCTGTGATTTCTCAACTTCATGACCACTTCCCTGTCTTTCGCTTGTCCATCCTAAATTGTAAGTCTCCCAAGGCCGGGATCTGCCTCCAGTTAAAAAGTGTTCAATGCTGGAAACATTGCTATTATTATTTTTTATTAATAATAATCCCATCAAATCTATTAATATTTAAAGTAATACAATTAGGGTGCAGAATATAGTCCATAGGCTGCAATTTAGTTGGATCCAGGCACCCTGAATCCAACTAACTTATGAGAATCTCAGCTTGAGAGGGTAAATAACCGTTCCCTATTTGCTCATTCCACACCATTCATGATTTTATAAACTTCTATCATATCCCCTCTGTCATCTCTTCTCCAAGCTAAAGAGCCCTAACCTATTCAGCCTCTTTTCGTAGGGAGGGAGTTCCATATTTCTATCATTTTTGTTGCCCTTCTCTGTGCCTTTTTATTTCTACTATAACTTTTTTGAGATGGTGCAACCAGACATCTATACAATAATCAAGGTACTGTCACACCATGGATTTGTATAGAGGCATTATGTTATTTTCAGTTTTATTTTGTATTCTCTATTCCCTTATGAATAATTCCTAACATACTGTTTGTTATTTTGCCCGCGGTCACACACCGAGCTGAGGATTTCAGTGTATTTTCCATATTGGGGCCAATCCCATACCCCGCGGACCACCATGCAGAGCAGGTTATCCAAACCTTGAGCACCGGCTAGAGGTGGAGCAGGGGTCCATCTAAAGGATGGACTTGCCTGTGCAGCTCTGCTCCCAGCCGTTGGTTGTCCTGGCAATGGCCATAGAGATGTGGACAGAAGCCCAGAGTGACTGCCGATTCACCCACAGCTCTATGGTTCAGGGGAGGGGAACATGCATGGTTGGACTGCGGTCTGCTGTGGCAGCATCCATTTAAACCCACCACCACCGGAACAGACTCGGGGGTGGCCCCCTAGAAAGGACCCAGGGGTGGCCTTCCTTGATTGCTGTGGAACTCACCCCCCACTTGTTATGATACCCCCTAATTGGGTATCCTAAAATTAGCTTGCTCAGTTCCCTCACCCACTCCGGATGTCCTCCCTCCTTACAGGACCATCATTCATTCACAAGCAACAGACAAGAATGACAGTGGCTGCCGAGGTAGAAGACTCTCCCCCTCCCTGCCCCCTGGGAGAGCCACCTAGCACACCACAAACACAGGGGCTGGGAGGGCACTCTCAGCGCTCACCTGTCGCAGACATACTCACTCCCCACACATTCAGCAAAAGAAGACCCTCTCACTGCTCCTTAGCCATAAAACACACAAACACCACTCACCAAAGATGGCCCACTATCCACTCGTGGGGGAAAGACTAGGAAAGTGGGGTAAAATAAAAATAACTGGTATTAAACCACAGGTCTTTGTTCTGGTCCAGTCCTTAGGGGCCACGGTCACATTGGCCACTAAAAGTTCACCAACTGACATCCTTTGGTGTTGCCCTTTTGGGCCCTCCCTTCAGTGTCTACCAGTAAAGGAAGTGGTCAGGTGTTGGCAATTCTCCTCTTCCAATCACTGCAGTCTCCAAGAAATTGCCTCAACCAGCACAGCACAACACAGCTCTCCCTTCAATGTCTATCTGTAGAGGAAGGGGTCAGGTGCCGGGTAATTCAGTTCTTATTAATGGTTTCCCTACACATATGTCAGCCTCACCAGTCTGCCATTTCCAGGATCACCTCTTGAGCCTTTTTTAAATATTGGCATTACATTCACCACCCTTCAGTGGCAGATTTTAGCGATAGGTTACAAATTATCAGTAATAGGACTGCAGTTTCATATTTGAGTTCCTTCAGAACTCTGGGGTATTGTACCATCTGGTCCTGGTGATTTGTTAGCCATCAAGGGGTGGTGCCATAGCTAATAGCTGAGAGACCTCTGACTGCTACTGTTGTAGCAACTAGTATAGAAGTGGACCTGCTCCTAGAATTCTGCTGTAGATATTAGGGATGGGCGAACAGATCGCTGTTCGGGTTCGGCCGTTTGGTTCGGCTGCATTCGTTTCATTCGTTCAGTTCGTTCATTCGGTTTGGATGTGTCTGGTTCATTCATTCGGTTCGTTCGTTTGGTTTGTTCACCGAGTTCGGGTTCGACTGTTCGGTTCGGTCGTCCGAACAGGCCGTTCGGCTGTTCGGTTCGGTCGTTCGGGAAATGTTGTTATGGGTGTTTTTTTGTTTTTTATATGTTTTTTTGGTATTTTATTGGGTTTTATATGGTTTTCTTTTGTTTTTTATTTTGTTGTTTTTAAATGGGTTTTTTTAATTTAATTTTTTAATCTAATATTATATATATCTATCTACACTAAATCTAACTGCTATTAACTATTCTAAATGCTATGAATTAAATGGATTATCTAATAAGTACACAGGCCTACTCCTACAAACACTAAAACTAAATCACTAACACTATCTCTATCACTAAGCTAACTCCTACTACTCTCTACATCTATCTATCTATGGATATGGATATGAATATGGGATGGGGGGATAGATAGATATCTCTCTCTATATATGAATATATAGATAGATAGATATCCATATATATATACACATCCCATATATATGGGATGGGGCGGGAATCACAAACAGAAGAGGAGTCTGTAGTGAAATACATACATACTCAATGAGTCTGTACAGTGAAATGCATAACACAAGGTCTACTCCTTCAGTTCAAGGTTTAAGTTTCATTTCAGTACAAAACTGAAATGAAACTTAAAGCAGCCTAAAAATTCTACTCAATGGCTGCTGTTCAGGAACAGTGACTAGCTCAGAAGGTGTTGGGAGGGGGGGAAGATAATTAGTTTCATTTCTTGCAAGCCTCTCTCCGCCCCCGGTGCCTGGAAGTCTGCTCCTCAGTGACTACACCTCCCTGTCATGTTTGACCTTCCAGTGAACCTTTTTTTGCCATCCGAACGCGATCCGAACTTACCGAACTGTTTGGCCATTTTGTTGTTTGGTGTTCGGATTGTTCGGTTTGTTCGTGTTCGTGTTCGTGTTCGATCATCCGAACAGTTCGAGTTCGGACTGAAATCCAAACTTCCAAACTGCGTTCGCCCATCCCTAGTAGATATTCCTGTTTAAGGCTTGTGGGGGCAGCAGGTGTGGGGAGAAAAGATTCACCCAGCCTCTTCTTGCATCCCACTAGCCCCAACATACCAAGATTACATTTGTAGAACCAGCATACAGATTACAGACGTCCCCTGGACCTTGACGTGTGTTACTCTAGTGTGAGCAAAGTGAAAATTTGGCCCATACTGTTTAGTGACCAAATCTTCAAGACATTGTGCATAGAACTTAGCTCTGTATTGGACATGGAATGTGATCATTAATTGCATGCACTTCATATAGACCAGCATGAACAGGAACATAAGTAGTCCCATACTAGGTCAGACCAATGGTCCATCGAGCCCAGAATCCTGTCTCTGATCTCAGTTGCTTGGAAGAAGTACCCAACAGGTCCCAAATGGGCAATCCCTGTTGTCCAATCCCAGCTCCTGACAGTAAGAACTTATGTCCCCTAAACTTACTTGGCTAATAGCCATTAATAGACCTACTCTCCAAGGAGTGTGATTATGTTTCCATAGAATACTCTGGCTCTCAAATATGGGCAATAAAATAAGTATATGCTTTGCTAAGGTGACTTTATATTAAACTAAACTGGTTAGATGTAAAAACTTGGGAGATTTTTCTAACCATGACTTCCTCCCCCCCCCCCCCCAAATATCTTAAGTACACTGAGATTAAGTCTCATGTATAATTGTATTGCACTAACATGACCACAATTGCTTAGTTGGCAATTTTCCCCTACAAAGCATTTGCACAGGTGACAGGTGAGTAATGAGGATAGTTTGACAATGGTTTCCAGAGCATGCTTTGTATGTCTGGTGGAGCTTTACATCTTGCACAAGATTCTGCATTCTATAAATTTGGCCAGATGCACAGGACACTGGGAAAATGAACCATTGTAATTAAGAGTTGTAACGTATCTCTTCAAAATGCAAAGTGGAGCCAGGTAAATGAGTGTGCTTACGCTATTTATACCAGCTTTTTAATTATGCTTAGCATGACAAGTTCAACTTGATCCCACATCAATTTTGCAAGTGTAAATGGAGCTAAAGTTCCAAGGGGAAGATCGGGTTTTGCATTAACTGACAAAATATATATTTACATGAAGGAAGCCTACTTAACTATATCTAATGAGCTAGGAGACATGTGTCCAATAGGATTGGCAGAAAAGGAATTAAAGTATTAGTTTCTCATATTTTATGATTAATGTTGTCCTTATATAAGATTGAGAGCATAGATAAGATCATGAAAAGCAGGTTGGGTTAAGTCTCTCTTTGTTATAAAGTATAGGCATTATACCTCAGTTAACCCTAAAGAAATCCCTAATATCTATGCATGCCTAGAGCCAAAATAGGTCAGCTCCTGGGCTATTGCATTATATTTTATTATTTAAACTTTAAGTGATTAGTTTAGCACTTACAAGCTTTTAGGGAATTAGGTTACTGTTCTTCTCTTTATCCATAAGCAAACTGACATGCAGATGGGCAGGGAGCAAACTCCCTCTGCATTCTCTCACAGGGCTTTCCTAAGGAAGCAGTTTATTTTTTTTTCCAGAAGTCATTTACTTCTGCATATTCTTCTAAAAAATTCTCAGCAGCATATCTGCTTAGTAGTATGCACTTCTGCTCAAAATACATGATATTTATTCATTTAACATGGTGTTTAATTTTGCTTGAAGTCTCAAACAACAGGCTTGAGAACAATATACTAGATGGAGTATGGGGAAACCCCCAGCTCTGACTGTGGATGATTTCAGAAGTGACGCGTTCCAATTCACCACAGTGAATCCCACCCCGGTGTGAACTGATTCACCACAGGCTGTGGTGACATGTGAGGCCCCAGCAGATGTGACAGGATCGTGACCACCGCCCGGGGTCAATCAGAGAGAACGTGGGCCGGGGGAACACAACAGACGTGCAGTAGAGACGTGGACCACAGTTCGAGCCGCAGAATGCACCACGGCTGGGGTCAATTCCTTCCACCGCGGCTGCGGGTTTCCATTCAGAAGTTACTTTTCATTCACCCCTGCCGTGGTGACCATTCACCACACTTCTGGACCTCCTCCCGTCCCGACCTCACGAAATGTGGTTAGCTTCACCCCGGGCCGCGTTTGACTATGGCGAACATCTGGATGCGAGCAAACAGACATGCATGGCGCTTTCCCCCCCCCCCCCCCGCGTTTGACTGAGGTTGACTGTGGTGGACATTCACCACGTCACTTCTAAAATCACCCTGTGTCTAAGGAAATAGAAATGACGAGTGAAATTCCAGACCCACAGGTAAGAGGTATAACTCCCATTGACTTCATAGAGGACAGAATTGTAACCACTCTCTGAGTAGTATTCAGAGAAATAGATCTTAAATGCAAAGAAAAGAGTCAATATTGGAAGGATGAGAGGCTATTAATAACAGAAATGTTTCTTACTGTACATGGGTAAGTCAACATGTATGTTTAATAAGTACTGTTTTATTACTAACTGTGGTAGAATACTCTGTGCTTCCTTTCAGCTTCAGATATCATCTTCTTTTGTCAGGATTTGCGTCACAATCTTGCTAGTATTTAGATGTAGCTTTTAATTTGATATTACTGCCTTTTTGTTTTAAACGGGTTCTTAAAATATTCCCTACTGAGGACTGTGCATTAAATCCTAATGTCACCATAAGGGAACAGCTGAATCAATCCTAATTTTTTTCTTCATGATCTACTAAGAACCAAGAATCTGATCAGATATCAGTGATATTTGTAATATAGTACAGAAGTGTAACTCTTTTGTCTTTTAAAAGAAGCAACAAATTATTTTTATTTTATATATTAAAAATAAACATTTTTTAAAAAAATTTTTTATTTATTTATTTATTTATTTTATTTTATGAATTCTGTACCTAAAATTCTGCGCTTACCAAAGGTGTTTTATCTGCAACCTATTTTTCTACTACGATCATGCATGTGCACAATTCTCACTCTAGTTTTGGGGAAAGAAAATTAGACTGAATTAGTAGCCAAATGGAAAATCCATCAAATCACAAATTAAGAAGCCAACATGAAATAACTATTGTTTGTTTAGATTTATAACCCACCCTAGCCCAGGAGATCAGGGCAGAACTTTCCAATATGTATCTACTTTTCCCTCACCAGCAGTCCTGTGAGGTAGGTCATTATAACTACCATTTTACAGATGGAAAGCTGAAGATGAGAGACCGTGAATGTTTTCAGATGAGCAAGTCGGCCGGGTGGGGGGTGTGTGTGTCCATGGCTGCTGTGTGGCTCTGCCATGGAGCACTCACACATGTGGAAAGCGAAACAAACAGGCAGCTCCCAGCATGACTACTGTAGACCCAGAGGCAGCCACCACTCATTTGGTTTGCCCTGTACAGCTCACTCTAGGTTTCCTGGAATTGCTCCATACGTGGCTGAGTGTGGGGGCTCCGGGATTCGCAGGAGCACGTATCCAGCTGCTCCACCTTCAGACAGGTGGTGGGATCCGTGGCTCATGGGGTCCATGGAGGGTAGGATCTCATCTGAAAACACCCAGACACTTGCCCAGCACTTCCCTGTGAGTTCATGACTAAAGTAAGATTTAATCCCTGTCCTTCCAAGTCCAACACCTTAGCCACTAGGCTACACTGGTTAAGTTGTTAAATATAATTGTGTAAACTGATGTGAAACAGATGTGCAGGTGTGACCATCAGCATCAAATTTGTCCTTTTCAGTTGCCCAACTATGAATCTGGATGTCACAACAAGCTCCCACCAACCTTATGACAGCACCATGGAGTTGTCTTTGACCTACTGTGCAGTGTTGATTTTTGTGACTTCTAAATTGATCTATCATGTGGTAACCTGTATGCCAGGGGTGGAAAAACCATGGCAGGTGAATTAGATCAGAACCATGGCAGCTTTTAATTTGACTCTCTCCCAACTACTGGATCTGCCCCTACCCGCATGCATTGAAGAAACATGCTCAGGGGGAAGGGAGTAGAGATGAGGGCATGCACTTGAGGACAGGCGATGGATTAATGGGACAGATCCATGTTCCAGACCTTTCTTACCCCATCCTGGACATACCTCTTAAGTGCTTAACTCCTAACTGTCCTGTAGTCTGTCATAATATGTGACAAAGGCATTCTGGATACTTTTTCTGGTGCCTGTACTTTGGACCAAGCATAGGTGCATAGGACGCAGCTCCAAGCTGAGACAGGAGAGGAGACTTGGGGTGAATTCAAAGGAAGCTATTTGAGACCTGAAGATTGCCTTGGAGAGCATGAAACTAGGAGAGGGATGGGCAAAGTTTCCAAGCCCAAGAGCCCCATTCTAAAACGTTCATATCAAGAGCTGCAAGATGCATTATATCAACAATTGCAGTTTTCCTCAGTCCTGGGAATGGGCAGCGTGGCTTATCCCAGACCCATATCCTTCTTCCTCACAAGAAAGCTCTGTCTCCCAGGAGATCTGGTAGATTTGGGAAGTACCAATAGCGGCTCAAGGCATGCTCTCCCTGCTCTCATAGCCTCTGTGAGGCTCCAGAGGTTGAAACAGCAGGTCAGCTTCTCTTGCTCCTGAGGCAGACTCATGGACATTGGACATGCCCCCAAGCAGCCAATTCTGGCAAGAGCCACAGTACAGGTGCCTGAGAGCTGCATGTTGCTCCCAAGCAGCCATTTGCCCACCTCTCAACTAAGGCAGACTATTGGGGGGGAGACGTGGGGAAGTTGATGGTTATTAGCAGGATGAAGATTGGGAGTAACAGGAGAAGAATGGAAATATTAGGAGATAGGGTAACTAACTGTCCTCAAGGTCTGTGGGGTAGGGAGAAATGCAGTTGAGCCTTGGGTAGGGGCATCCTTTAAACTACAATATTTGGATGAAAATTATCCCATTGATTTGGGGAATACTTGCATCCAGATAATATACTTTCACAACAAAAGAGGTGTGGTTCACAGAACTTACAGTAAAATAATCGAACAGAAAGTACTAGTTATGTGATTAAGGTGACCAAACACAAATCCAGGCCTAATTCAAAGTGTTGATTCTTATCTCTAAAGCCCTATATGGTCTGGATCCCACTTACCTGTGGGACCACCTCACCCCCCCCCCCCCGGGTCCTGGAGAGGCCCCTGCAGTTGGCCGGGAGCATCCTCCTTGAGGTCCCCCATCTTTCTCAGATAGTGACATTGGAGAGGGCGTTCTCGGTGGCAGCAGTGTGGCTGTGGTACTGCCTCTCAGCAGAGGTTCACCTGTCCCTGGGCCTTCCTTCTTTTTGACGCCAGTGCAAAACCTGGCCTTTTCAACAGGCTTTTGGTGAGGGAGATGGGTAGGGGGAGGATTGGGTTGGAGGGGGGGAATGATTTAACTCTGAGCCTCCTCAACTCTATCTCTCTACTCCCTCTCTCTCTCCCTCTGTTCAAGCTCGTCTCATCAACTGTCTCTCTGACATCTCTACCTGGATGTCTCAACGTCAACTCAAACTCAACATGGCTAAAA
>QEPC01013781.1:232627-245990 GCA_003113815.1 Sphenodon punctatus | reverse complement strand
CTCCTGTCTCTCAGATTGTAAGCCCTAGGGGCAGGGACCGTGTCTATTTTATTACTTTGTAAAGTGCCAGGTACACTGCTGGCACTATATAAATGTTTGTTAATAATAATAATAATAATAATTTGTTTATATGATGATATTTGTATTTTAGATTTTTATGTAATGTTTTGTTATGAATTTTAGAATCACTATTAAATTGTAAATTGTAAGCCATCCTGAGCTGCTGCAGGCAGGAGGGGGCGGGGTAGGAAATGATGATATAAATAAATAAATCATAGGGATGGGCAAACAGATCGCGGTTTGGTCCGGCTGCATTCGGTTCATGTGTTCGGGTTTGGCCGGATCGCTGAGTTTGAGTTTGGCCATTCGGTTCGGCCGGGTTCGGTTCGGGTTCGGCCGTTCGGGTGGATTGCTGAGATTGGGTTTGTCCGTTTGGGTTCGGTGTTCTGCCTACAAATATCGCGAGTGCGTGGGAAGCTGGAAATCACGCTGGAAACCGGAAATTCGTGTGCGTGTGGAGCTGTGAGGTGAGTGGGTGTGTGTTTGATTCAGTGGCTGCTTTGTTCGTGTGTTTTGGCTGTGATTGTGTTGGGTTTGGCTGTGCTGTGTGTTTGGGTGGTTGGTGTGTGTTGTGGGTGACTGTTGGTGTGTGGGTTTTTTGGGGAAAAAAATCAATGAAGAAGGCTGTTGTTCACATTCTCCGGCTGGGGACCAATTTGCCGGTGGAGGAGGAGGAGGAGGTACAGGTGGAGGCCGCTGCCCCTGCTACACCTTCCGTGGCACCGGTGGCTTCCTCTTTGGATGAGGAGGAAACGGTGGGCTCTACTGCCATTCCTGCCAGGTTTGTAAACTTTTTTTTTTACTTTTAAGACAAGAAAGGCTGCATCAGTTAGAGCAAGCTCAGCCCACTGGCGTGCGGGTGGGTGCGTGGGTGGTGGGCATCAGTCAGGCACAAACAGTGGCCAACAGCGGGTGGCAGCGGATGTCTGCCACAGAGAGAGAAGGTACTGTAGTGTGGGGGACTCTTCCAGCAGTCAGGCATGAGCATCCCCACCCAAACATGTGCCAGGCTATCAAGGGTCTCCACTTTCCAGTTGCCATCCCATTCCCTACGCACCTTCAAATAAGGGTAGTCTCATTCCTCCAGCCAGGGTCACACCTTGCGTTGCCATGCCTAGCACCCCAAGGAGGGCAGCAGGATTTTCACGTGCCAGCCAGGGGCTTTCTAGATGCAATATCTAGCATCCTCTAGCACCCCTCGGAGGGCAGGTTTTATGGTTTTTTTAGTTGTCGTCCCTAGCACCCCAAGGAGGGAGGATTAGAGGCATCATAAATGCATGATATTTACTTGGTGTTCTTATGTATTCCCATTTCAGAGAGGAATCAGATTCTGGCCCCAGGCCCAGCCCTGCTTCCAGAACCAGGCCTAGGATGACGACTCATCACCGGGCCCCTAGGCGGAGCTCGCCAGCCTCACCCCCAGACATTCGGCACCAGTCGTCCGATGTCTGGCGGTTTTACATCAAGAGTGACAGAACCGCCACATGCAAGGTATGTCACGGGGACTGGAACAACAGGGAATGAATTGCCCTCTGACCTGCCAGGAACTGTTCCTATGTGCTGAAGTTCTGACTGGCAGGTGGCAGAATCTCATACAGCTACTATATCCCTTCCATCAGCACATGCCACCTCAAGTAGTGTAGTAACTCAAAGATGTGCGGTGCCAGCAGCAGGGTCTCAACTAGCAGAAATCCCCCAGGAGGTGCAGGGCTGGTGTTTGTGTGGGTGGGTGTGACAAAGAGAAAGAGAGACAGGCTCCTCGGCAGCGGGAGCTGGTGGTCGGAGGGGCTTTTAGTTTCAGCAGCCAGCTTCAATGGGCATCCGTGGGTGGGTGCAGAGGAGTAGGCATTTGGGGAGGGGGGCAGGCTGGCATGCGGGCACTGGGCTTCTGGATGCAATGGAATGGAATGCAGCCCCCAGTGACTGGAATGATGGTCCCATAATCTTNGCTGTTGGGGAGGCTCCTGGTGTTGTTCTGCCCCCATACTGCTCCTGCTGGTAGAGGCAGCAGCAGTTGGTGTAGGACGCTGGCCTGCTGAATGGGCTGGGTGACTGCCTGCTGGAGTCAGGAACCTGCTAGCATCCACTTCGCCTGCCTTCCCGCTCAGCTACACAGCACTGTGGCATGCCTTGAGGTGCCTGGCCATTGCAGTTGTCCCAAGGTTGGCAAGCACCTGCCGATGCTTCACCACCTTTTTGCACAGCGTGCACTGCACCTCTCTGGGATCATCTGCCTGCACTGGCTTAAAATGATCCCAGACAGAGGATTTTACCACCACCCCTCCTGCTGCCTTCTTGCCCGCCCCGGCGGACGCACTGCTGCCAGCGCTGCTGGGAGAGGGAGAACTTTGTCGCACTGGTGATGCAGCTCTAGGAGGAGGGTCAAACATCGCCTCATGTACATAGATCTCCTCTGCGGCACTAGTGTCACTGACTGCCTCTTCCTCACTGTCCCCGGCGATCACGGTGACCCAGAGGCTAGACTGCCTGTGCCCGCCATGCTGCTGGCAGTCTCCCTGTGTCCCCCTCTGTAGCTGCTAGTGCTGCTGCTGCTGCTGCTGCTCCTCCTCTCCCTAGTACTTGTATTGCCCGGTGATTGGGCCCTGCCTCTAGCAGCCGGGGTGGGATCCACCAGCTCTGGACTGCTGGGGATTGCCTCGACTGTGTGGAACATTGGTGGCCCTGGAGGAACATCGGTAGAAGCAGCCCCAGCACCTGCTCCAGCACCACCCACAGGAGAGACAGATGCAGTCTGAGCCTCAAGTCCTGCAGGCCTTCCAGTGTCCTGTGTGTCACTGGAAGGCACTGCCAGGAGGCGTTGCACAGCAGCCTGTTGCCCTAAAGCAGGCCTGCTGATTTTGGGAGGGGGTGATGCGCTCTGCCTCTGGCTACTGCTGCTGCCTGCTGCTTCCCGTGCATGGTTCCGCCCGCCTCTGGCACGTGCCCCATTGCCTCCCCTATGGGCAGCAGATCGGCCTCTCCTTCCCTTCTCCATTTCTCCCACAAAAATAATGTTTTTAATCATATTTAATTANGGGCTTCTGGATGCAATGGAATGGAATGCAGCCCCCAGTGACTGGAATGATGGTCCCATAATCTTGTTGATGGTCCCTGGGATGGGCGTGTATCGGGGATAGTGGAATGACAGCCTAAAGCCTATGGGGCACACTTCATTTGATCAGGCGCGCCATACTAGTTGGTAGCAGGGCACCAGGTAAGGACGCACAAAGGCAGGCACTGGCAGGCAGGCAGGCACATATAATATGTTGTGGGTTTATTTCATCTCATTACAGTAGGTTTGCTGCGGGTTGGATATGGGCACTGGGTGATGGGCATTAATGGGTGCAGCACAGATGGGAGTTCTTCCAGGTTCCGACTGGTGGCAGCTAGGATATACCTAGCTGATCGCTCCCCCTCTAACTCCCATCTCCCTAGTTCTAGATGGGAATGGGAATCTCTCTGTCGCTTTCTCTCTCTGGCCATATAGTGCCGGTGACAGCATGGGTGGAATCGTGTCTGTCTTTTCTTCAAGCAGTGGGTGGACTTTCTCTCTCTCTCTTTCTTGGCAGCAACCTGGTCGGGCAGACAGGCACCTTCGCATGAGAGGCAGGAAGGTGGGCTGAGGCAATAGAGGCATGCTTTCATTGCTTTGAGCTTGGCGGTCACCGGGGTTACAGAACACTGGGCGCATACAGCATATAGATCTGGCAGCAGCAGCTACTTTCTTAATGCCATTGGCATCATGGCACAGACAGCATATAGGCCTGGTCTGGGGGCCATTGGCATGTGAAGAAAAAGACATTGGTGGCCAAGGTACAGAACCCTTGCTGCGAATAGCGTGTAGCCCAAGGATCTCTTAGAGAGTCGATCCAAAGAGCTAGGTGAGTGTTGTTGTGATTGTGAAGGGACTGGCTGGCAGCTAGTGCTTTGGAGGGGGAGGAGCAGGCAGAGCCCCTGGGGCTAGTCCTGGGGCAGAAGTGACTGCTTCTCGGGGCAGTGGAATGACAGCACAGTGTGTAAGGAATGACGGCCCCAGACCCATCACGGTGGGTCCCAGGGCTAGGGTGGCAGCTTCCAGGTATTGGCCACAGCACTCCCTGCCAGTAACTTGGCCGCGGTACCCAGACGGCAGGGGCTGGAGTGGCTGCTTCTGAATGAGGTAGAATGACAGCGCAGTGTGAGAGGAATGATGGCCCCAGACCCATCACGCTGGTCCTGGGGCTAGGATGGCAGCTTGTACATCTTGGCCACAGCCCTCCCTGCCAGTAGCTTGGCCCCGGTACCCAGGCGGTGGGTGCCGGGGCTGGAGTGGCTGCTTCTGAATGAGGTAGAATGACAGCGCAGTGTGAGAGGAATGATGGCCCCAGACCCATCACGCTGGTCCTGGGGCTAGGATGGCAGCTTGTACATCTTGGCCACAGCCCTCCCTGCCAGTAGCTTGGCCCCGGTACCCAGGCGGCGGGTGCCGGGGCTGGAGTGGCTGCTTCTGAATGAGGTAGAATGACAGCGCAGTGTGAGAGGAATGATGGCCTGTCTCTTATACACATCTAGATGTGTATAAGAGACAGGCTCCTAGCTGATTCAGATGACTTCCCCCTCCCTGCTACATTTGGCCTTCCAGTGACCTGACAGAGTCAGAGTGACAGTAGACCACATTAGTTTTAGCCACCCGAACTAAACCGAACGCAATTCGAACTGACCAAAGTGTTTGGCCATTTCGACGTTCAGTGTTCGGTTCGGTGTGTTCGTGTTCATGTTCGTGTTCGAGTTCGGTCCTCCAAACAGGCTGAGTTTAGGCCGAACACCGAACTGCGTTTGCCCATCCCTAATAAATCATGTATTTACATATATACAAATTTAGAGAAGTAGTTGGCATCATTTGACACACTTAAATAAAGTGTATGTTAAAATTCTGAAGATCTAATAAATCTTGAAAACTCAAAATTTTGTTTTAAATGCAAAAAAAGTGGAAAAAAATAACTACATTGCTTGAATAAATGCACTTTTGGTGATTTTTCAAAAGTCAACTATTTGGCGAGTTTGGTGTGACCTAAAATTAAATACCTGTATCTATGAAATTGTAATTGAGTCATTAAGAAATATTACATAAAATATGTCTTCCCAGGAGACACCAGAGGGTCTTGATGTCGGTCCTCATTGATTGGAGAATTCAGATGTGTCAAAGGGAGACAATGTCATATGGGGAATGGAGTGAGGCAACATATTATAGATTTAGAGCATGTTTAGTTATTCTGTTCTTGATATCTCTATTTGAAATGGCAAGTATTATATCAAAGACTAAGTTATGGTGTATACCACTTCATTCTCTTGTCTGTATCATAATGTCATAATTTCCCATCCTGAGTGACAGGAAAATGGAACACTTAATTTGGTTGGTTTGTTGTAGCTAGTTGGTTTTAGTTTTCTCAAAGGTGAGGGGCAATAATGCCACATTTGGACTTTTGAATAAATCATGTCAAGCAAGAAACCATCACAAGCAAGAAAATAGCTTGGTACTCTCTATCACATTCCCTAACAGCTCAGACACAAATAAGCCTACATTTTTAATAAGGTTATGCCATTGACAAAACTATTTGTTTGTTCTGTTATCTCATGACTGAGAGAGAATCAAAACTCTTCCTTTCAGCTGATAGCACAAGCCTCCTCTTTTCTCTGTGTCCCCATTTGCTCAGAGGCAGCCATAATTTAACCCCAAATACTTTATTTTGAGATAAATGAAGCATTTTCACTTTTCTTCCTTCAGAAGAACAAATTAAAATATTCGTTTTTGGAAACGTCCTCTTTTGTTTCAGCTGTTTTAAGTCATAATTATCAAAACGTGTAAATTAGAGGAGAGATTATGCTCCCCACCCTTGACTCTATGCTGATAGAATTAAGCAATTGTGCTAAGGAGTATATCTATTTTACTTAATGGAAGGCACCTTCAGGGAATATCTTAGCTGAAGCCTATATTCTGTTTTAAATATACCCTAGTATTTTATAAATACTGTTGTTGCTCTTCTGTCTTTACATTAAAATCAATTCACAGACCCTAAAAGCGGATTGTAAACCTCTTTCCTCAGATGAGATGCAAAATTTTAAGTTTTTCCTTAAAAAGAAAAAAAATTAGAGTGAGGCCTCAAGTGTATTTTTACCATTTTCTTGCAGTTAAACATCCAGTTAGGGGTCACCTTTTAATAATTTCCACAATTCTTTCTTCTCTGAGTAGAACATGTTTTGGGTGCTTGTCGACGTTCAGGGTGCAGAAGGGACTAATGTGAGTTGAACGCACTTTTGCGTAGTCACATGACATCCCCGTTCATGTGTGGAGTTTTTCACATTTTCCTGTTCTCCAGTTAAATTCAAGAATGTGATATAGGACTGGATTTTGAATCCTGTATCATGTTGGAAGACAGGAAAAATAACACTAAAAACCCCATGCACACGAGTGGAGATTTCACATGAGCACGCTAATGTGAGTTAAACTCACATTAGTCCCCACCCCTCCCTGAATGCTGGCAAGCAGCCTCGGTCTTAAGAAATTTTTCCGTTTCAACCTCTTTTAAGTTGAGATTAGGTGTTAAAAGAAGTGACGGTGGAACACCACCATCACAGTGCAATCTGTACCAGGAAGCATCTAGCATCATGGTCAGAATCAAGCCCTGCCAGCCATCAAACATGCCACAGGCTGGGCCACCAAGGAGGGTGAGGAGCTGCTTGGATGTGCAGCTGGCTGGCCCTGGTCCTGTGCTGTGCCCAGCACCCCTTCCCTTGCCATGACAGACAGCCATGGCAGACCTGGACCAGGCTAGCCCACTGGTGCCCACTATGGCCCAATCGGGAAGATGGTAGCCTGGGTTGTGACCTTGGAGGTCTCCAGGATTACACCCAGGACTAGCCGCTACACACACAGGAGAAATCCCAGGCAAACATCTGGTAGGGCTCCAAAAAATGTGACGGTGGCCTGCAGGCCACAGCAAGTCTAAACAGGTCGCCATCACGCTTAACACCCACTGTCTGAAAATGTAAATTTATTAGCATTATTCTTTTAACTTGGGCCACTTTCAGACCTTCCCCCCAGGATTTGCTCTGTATTTCTGTGTGTTTGCGCTGGCAAAGCTGCACGAGGGGGCTTTTGGATTGGCCGAACCCCACACGTATCCTGGCTTGCACATTCCCTCCCACAGCCAAAATATGCATGGGGGGTGGAGGGGGCAGGTTTGAAAGTGGCCTTGTTCAGCAAGAAGCAGTATTGGTAGCTTTGGAGAATAGTGTGTGTTCTTCTAACTTCAAGCATGGAGGCAGAATTAAATTCAAAAGTGTTGATTTTGGGAGGAAGATTCAGGGTGTTTTCAGAGGGGCTGGCCCCAGGCTTGTGCCACATGTGTGGCTGCACATGGACCTGCCATCAGCTGGGGCCCCCGCACTTGCCTGGCTGGGCAGCAGGCTGCAGCCAGCTTCTCCCCCAGAAAGTGATTCTTCCTCCCCTCCCTGGCTTCAGACCCCATCCCTCACCTGCCTCTGCCTTCTAGTAGTGCTGCAGCAGCAGCAGTGGGGACACTGGATCGGGCTGGGAGATAAGGCTGTTTACAAACAGCTCCTCCCCAAGTGCTGATCAGAAGGTTGCTACCTTGTAAAGAAGGTTCTTCGAGATGGATCCCAACATTCTCACAACTGGGTTGTGTGCGCTCACCCTGTTCAAATAATAGACCACATGATGGTCTTGAGCACCTCTGGTATAAAAAGAACACTCCCGCTCTGAATGACAGTTCCTTTCAACCCTTTCTAGAAATATAAGAAAAGAATTCCATGCGGGGCTGGAAGGGTGGGTGTTGTGAGAATGTTCGGAGCCATCTCAAAGAACCTTGTTTGCAAGGTAGCAACCTTCTGTTCTTCTTTGAGTGGCTCCTCACATGATATTTTTACATGGCTCCGCTGGGTGGGGAGTCTGTGGGCGTGCCAGTGCATGAATGGGGCATGCACACAGCTGCACACACATCCCCACTCACCCACCACTCATCCACACCCACATAGTAACCACCATTTCCCCCGGTTGCTCCGTGCGTGGGGATGAGTGGGGGGTGAGTGGGGATGTGTGTCAGGCGAGCGCGCATGCACCCCCACTCACCATGGGGTACATGCACCACATCATTCACATGGGGTTCCCCCACCCATGAACACACAGAAATCTGCGTGTTTACGGCTGGGAGGAGAGACCCGTGTAAAAAGGACCACATTCTCACAACTGTCTTACTTATACTATTCTATCTACACGGCCCCACCCCCTCCACGCTCCCTCGCCACCCGCCCTCTGGGGAGACAGGCGGGCGCTGCAGTCAATGCAGCCGAAGCGCCCACCTGAAATGACCATGGGCCGGAATCCCGGGAGGGATTCCAAGCCGTGATCCCCGTCCAGACGTGACGTGCCCCTTCATCCCCGCCGGGAATTGCTTTCACCATGCGATCGGTGCCGGCCCCACGGATTCAGCCGATCGCGTGGTGAATGTGATTCCCGGCGGGAATTGAGTGTGGTAAACATCTGGGGGGAAACTTCTGGTTCCCCAACAGATGTTACAGGACCATTCCCCACCACAGGGAATTGACTGTGGTTGAGTGTGATCTCGTAACATCTGAAAATACCCTGAGTTGCATAAAGTCACGTAGGACATACCAACAATTCCTTAAAAAACCAAAGAAATCAGAAATCAGCTGCTGCTCATTGGAATTATTATTCTGTTTCCAAAATGCAGTATCATCTGAATAAAAGCACAGTGGTAAATTCTGTACTAGTGTAACTTAATTTACATCAGTGGAATTTACACTATCAGAAAACTTTCTCTGGGTGGAATTTTAAAAAGATGTGCTATTTCTATTTACTCTAAATGGTGCTCAGAAGGAAGGCTGCCATACTGAGTCAGTTCAATGGTCCACCTAGCTCAGTATCCCATCAGCAACAATGTCCAGAATTAGATGCTTCAGGAGGAATTTACAAATAAAAGGTCATATGTGCAGTGATCACTCCCACCTTCTGGCAGCCAGTGATTGCATAACATGTCCATCTAGGCTTATTCCCATGGATGTATCAACTAGGGCTGAACCGAATAGTACTTCTGGGTATTCAGACCAACTTTCGAAATTCTGAATAGTTGGTCCGAGTACTCAGAGGCAATTTGGTGTTTTTGCCGAAGCTTCAGACTTCGGAGACCGAAGCACAGAACATTGGAGAACGTCAGAAAGTTCTTGCAAAGTTCTTGAACCCACAGCCAAAGCACTACCCTGAAAAGCAGGCTAATAAGAGTGGGAGGATTGTTCCAGCAGACATCCCCAAAAAAGTGCAACTGCATGCAGAAATAAATAAATACATTAAAAAACCCAGCAGTAGTGTACCCACAGCATCGCCTACTATCAGCAGTGAGTGCACCACTTTATCATTATTTATTTATTTATTTTTCAGATTTATATCCCGCCCCCTCCTGCAATGCAGCTCGGGGCGGCTATGCCAGCCAAGCAGTGCACAATAGTGCAGGACATACACTCAAGAAGAATATAACCCCTCTCCCCCCCCACAAACAGTCTGCAACTGCATGGAGAAATAAATCCCACCAAAAGCACAGCACCAAAAGCACAGCACAGGCAAGCACAGGCCCCAGCAGCAGTCACAAAATTAAGAAACCAGACATTCACACCCCTCCCCCTCCAGGGACACCCTCTTTCTTGGCATGGCATTGTGGCAATGGCAACTTGAACAGACCAAGCAAAGTTGGGAAGTGGAGCCAGGCAGAGAGATCCCTCCTCATGGTGCCAAGTGCCAACCAAGCAGTAGGCAGCAATGTGGTACCCAATTATTATTATGGTGTAGAGGGGGTGCTGTGTTTGCTGGAGCTAGAGGAGGAGAGATCCCCCAGTGGAGGCTTGCCCTGCCACTCAAGCCTGCATTCCTCCATCCCACAGGTACTTTAAGGCAAGACGGGGCCCGGAGGGCTCCAGCCCGAAGGGCGACACCCAAAGGGTGTTGGCCGTTGGTCGGGCTGTTGGTCGGCCATTGTGGCTGTGGCCAGGGACTCTGCCGGAGACGAAGCAGGACCTGGAGGAGCAATCTCCCAAGGATGGCATGGAGGAGCAGTGGAGCAGAAAGGGGGAGCGTGCAGCCGAATCCAGTAGGAGGGAAGGAGTAATTGCCCCCTGAACAGAACCCAGTGACATCACCTGGACCAGGACTGCTTGACCATTCAGAGGTGAACGTCAGGAGGGTGTGTTTTCGGCCCTGCCTCTGCGCAGCGCTGAAAGAACTTAGGTGCTGGTCAGGCGCAGGTGCCCTGCCCCGCTACCCTTTAATTATATCTTCCTGCAATGGTGGGGAAGGGAGCCCCCAAGAAGCCTAAAGGGTCGACGGGAACCTCCAGCTTTGTGACCTCCAAGCTGGATCAACGTCGCCTGGATGCCTACCCTTTTCTTTGATCGCATCGGTGATCTGAGGTAAAGGGCAATGGGTCTTTGGCCCCTAGTTCTGTCTCCTCTGGGGGTCCTAACACCTTGCCTGGCCCAGAGATTTGGTTCAATACTTGGACCTACCCGGTCCTGAGCCGACTTGCTCGGCCTCTCCTTTGAGGTTCAGTTCAGTTACGGTTACCCTGGCCACTGAGGGCGTGCAGGACTCACCTGATCTGACTTTCTCTGAACTTTCTGGTAAACAGCTCTCCCTCTTAGAAACTGTGACTGGCACTATTCTTGATAAACTCAGGGATATTTGTACCCTTCTCCAGGGTCACCAGAATTACTTGTGGAATATCTCCTCTTCCTTGGAAGATCCCCGTTTAAAGAACTTGGGGGCTGCTCCCATAGAGGATCCATACTTGCCCCTTATTCATTCTCGGGAAGCACCTTTGAGTCATGGTCCTGGTTGTGAAGTGGAAAAAAAACCTTGTAGGGTCCTTGCCTCCATCTCTACGGCAGGGTGGTGGTTCCTTTACTAGATTGGTCCCGGTGGTGGGAGCTGTGGCCTTTAGGCTTCAGCCCCTTCCCAACGGGACTTTCCCTCTCTGGAATTCCAAGCCTGCTATTAACCAGCATTTGGGCTTTATCATGGGTGGGATCCCATTGGATGCCATCAGATCATATCAACCTCTTTCCTCATAAGGCCAATTACAGAGGCTTGTGCTTTAATTTTCATATGCCATATATTGCCTCTAGAATATTGGACCAGGCTTTTTTATTCTCCACGTTGGGGAAGTTTTTAAAGATCTATCAATCCACCCATTGCCCCCCCCCTTTGTCTCATACTAAATTGGGACAAGTGGTGTCCCCAATAGAACCTCAGGGGGATCCAGTTGGCCTGAAGGGGTGCCTGGTGGATCCAGTCCCTGTTCAAACTCCCATCCAGGCCAGGCTGCAGAGCCTGGCAGAGGGAACAGAGAGAGGTAGGGGTGCTTTGGCCAACTTTTTTGCAAAGGATCAGTGGAGGCTTGCAGCTCCTGTCTTGGGACTGGTATTGTGACCCTGGATACCCTGCAAACTGGGGTGGACAGGTCCCAGTCTCACTCCGTCTAATGAGTTGCATTATACCCAGGCCATCTCCAGTTCCTGCCATTTGCTGATGGCCTCTGCTATGCCCCCCTTTCTTATGGTCTCTGCTGCCCCAGATATCACTGACCCGATAAGGATGAGGCATTCGGGTTTGGCCTTGAGGGGAGTTCCGTCTTCCTTATCCACGGAGAAGCAGGCACCAGCCTGCCCTGGCACGTTTGACCCTGAATATAAGGAAGCACTGTCCACTCTGACCCCTTCTGGCCCTCAGTTTTTAGTTGATATGTTCCCTGATGGGAAACCTTTGCAAGAAACCTGACAAGCCTTTTGCCATGATCCGTCTCTAGTCATGTGTTCATGGAATGTGGCGGGGTGGGCATGCCTTTTGAGTTGCCCATGTGCCGCTGAATTCGTTAAGCAATTCCATATCATTCTTCTGCAGGAAATGTGGGCCATAGGTCAGGTAAATCTCCCGGAGTATTTAGCTCTTTTTGTTCCAGCTGTCTCCCCTGTTGCTAAGGGAAGGCCCAGTGGGGGCTTGGCGTGCCTTATCAAAACAGCCATGGGGATCATTGTTCAATCTGTGGTCTGTAAATTCTCCTGCTTCTTGGCCATTTCTTTCATTTATGGAGGAACATCTTTTATTTTAGTTACAGCATATGTCCCTCCTGCAAATGCCAAGTCTTATAAACCTAAGTTCTGGCACATGATTGATGACGCTTTAGAGGAGATGGTTGGCTTATACCCCAAAGCATTGATTATCCTAGCCGGGGACTTCAATGCTCGGATTGGCCATGATGACAACTCTCTCCTCCCTTACTGTGAGATAACTGAAGGATTGAATCCTTTGGGCCCTAGAATCTCTAAAGACAGGGTCATTAACAACTCTGGATTGCAGTTTATCAAACTAGTGGTAGAACACTCTTTAGTTATCCTAAATGGGTCAGGCTTTGGGGATCGGAAGGGGGAATTTATGTATGTGGGTCATGTCGGTGCTAGTGTTGGAGATTATTTTGCTGTCTCTACAGAGGTTGTTCCCTCAATTAAAGATTTTATGGTGGGGCATGCTCAGGATAGTGACCATCTTCCCCTGATTCTCACCCTCGGGGTGAGAAAGTCTGTCCCAGTGCTTTCCCCCCAAGAGGGGCAGTTCCCCTCTTTAAGGGAAAAACATGTATCCTTGAGGTCTGCTAACCTGCCACTTGCATTGACTAGTATATCTACTGAAGATCGGCAGTTGAATTATATGAGGGAGGCTATTATTGGTGGGGAAATGCAGGATATTGTAGATCTTTTTTCCTCACTAACTGACAAACTTCGGGGGTTGATATTTCAGTTGGTGGGTCATCGTCAATTTAACGCTAAGAAGCATTCAAAGAAATGGTTCAACCAAGACTGTAAGGCTGAGTGGAGAAGAATAATTTCCCTCTACCAGGAGTATAGGGGGAATGAGGCTGCCTATATTTCTCCTCTGTATTTTCAGGCAAAGAAGGTGTACAAAGCTCTGATTAAGCAGAAAAAGCAGGAATATTGGGAGAATTATTGGGACAGTTTAACTGAGGTGGCGGCCTCAAGGGATAGTGGAGTTTTCTGGTCACTTCTGAATGACTTGGGTAGAGGGGGACAGGGGAGTGTTCCCATAACCATCTCTGCTTCCACTTGGTCTTTAGGCTTTTGTATGTCCCCAACTCAGCCGTCCTTGACTATCAGATAACCTTTGAGGACTTCAGCTCCTTGCCAAGTTGGCCCCCGGTTCAGGAGGCGGAAGTTATTGAGGTAA
>QEPC01013781.1:227627-230127 GCA_003113815.1 Sphenodon punctatus | reverse complement strand
TTATGTGCCTGTCATTTAGCATTAATATGAGATATTATCTCATGTAATAATAAAACCTGGAAACACATGTCAGGAAACTTCTCTGTAGGAGGTACAAAAAGTTAGTGAAGATGTCCATCTGGACAGCTATTTAATAATGCAGTTCCTGGAACTGTGCCCTCCAATTGTTTAAATGTTATGAACCAAGACCCCTAATGGATATATGGTTATGGATTAATCTACTAAACATAGGGGGTTTATGATGTGTATGTATCTTTATATAGTGTGTGTATATATATGTGTGTGTTAGTATGTGTGTGTATTATACTTTTGAGTATATACATAAAAGTGTGTGTGTGCGTGTGTGTGTATATATATATATATATATATATAAGTCATTTTGGGTGAAAACAGATGAGATGTGACAGCACCAATGCACCTCCTCGGCCTGGGGCAACTGCATCTGGCCCTCCCCAGGTCAGGGAGGGGCACAGAACCAACGTGCCTGCTATTCCCGGTGACCAGACAGCCATCCCACTGTCTGCACAGCCCGGTAGGGTGGAAGAATGTGGGCAGCCCCATTCCCAGCAAACTGCCATCATGTATAGACATGGCCATGGACAAATGTGATCAAAAAAAGCCTCCGCAGCCACTTGCCTTCCCTCCACAGTGCTCCGGGAGGGCAGGAGTGGAGGCCAGGGAATCAGCTGCTGGCATACAGAGATGCCAGCCAGCCACAAGGGGAACCAGTTGCCACCCACTGGAAGCCAGCTGCAAGGAGCAAAGTGCACACCCTATGGTGGACACAGGAAGAAGAGGAGAATTTATTTATTTATTTATTTATTTATTGGCATTTCTCGGGGCGACTAACAATACATTAAAACAATAAAATACATTAAAAACTGACATCAATTTTAAAATAATTTAATTTTTCCCCAACCCTAATCCTACCCTCCAATTCCCCCAAATTCCCCACCCCACTAATCTCCCCCATTTACCCCTCCCTCCCCTCCAAAGGCCTGGGCAAACAGCCACGTCTTGCATGCCAGCCAAAAGGCGAGCAGACCCGGGGCCAGGGCAGGCTTCCTTCAGAAGGGAATTCCACAACCGTGGCCTGACTGCCAAGAACGCCCTCTCCATGGTGGTCCCCTGCCTTACATGGGGGATCACCAGATAGGTGCCCTCAGCGGATTGGAGGGTCCGTCCTGAGTCACGGGAGGCGAGGTCCCCAAGATAAGAGGGGCCGAGACTGTATAGGACTTTGTATACCAAAACTAACACCTTGAACTTGGCTCGGTACGCTATAGGCAGCCACTGCAGAGAACGGAGCACTGGTGCAATGTTCTCACGGCGACCCATCCCCGTAAGGAGACGGGCTGCCGCATTCTGCACCAGCTGCAGCCTCCAAACCAATATCAAGGGAAGCCCCATGTAGAGCGTGTGGAATGCAGAAGGGAGACATATATGAAAGCAGCCACACATGACCCAAATCAACCAATTCCCCTGGCCGGCTGCCAGTGCAGTCCCGTCCACACGCCGTAAACAACACAAGTCACAGATTGCTCACACCAGCAATCCATAGGTCACAGTTCAAGTGGGTCACATCAGCTGGGGGGGTTGGGAACCCCTGCCCCTCCCACAGAGATAATGCATACAGGCAGCCCATAGCTCAAGTTCCCAATGGAGGCCACTGCAGCTGGGAGGGGAGGAGGGCATGCCCCTTTCCAAAAGAGAGATCACTGGCACAGGAAGAAAGGAGTCTCAAACTCCAAGGGGGTCACTTCAGCGGGGGGCAGGGCTCACTAAGAGAGATCACTGGCCCCTCCCTAAGGGAGATCACCTCCCGCAGAGAGATAACTGACACCGGAATAAAGTTCATAGCTCGAAGCTCCAAGGGGGGGGGTCACAGCTGCTGTGGGTGGGGAACCCCGCTTCCTCTGCACATAACCCCATTGATACATGCACCTCCAGTTGTCCCTCAAGCATTTGCTGAGCCACCATATAGTGGGGGTCCAGACCACATACAGTACATGGAGTTCGGCTGCACTTGGCTTCTCGTGCAAGTAGGGAGTCCTCACCAGCCCCGCAAGGAAATGCATAATCTGATGAAAGCAGTTGTGCCAGGCTGTGTCCTTGCTCGTTTGCAGCCAGGCTGTGTCCTTGTATCCCCTAGCGCGCAGCAGAGCACTGGTGAAGGAAAGCGGTAGAGAGAGTCCCCTCCTCCCAGCTGCAAGGCAGAGGCAAAACTCTGGAAGCTAACAAATCTCCTGCAAAGCCGTGCTCTCATCACCCAGCAGGCTCCAACACCTGGAAGCCCAGCTCAGCCATTCTCTCCTTGCTCTCTTGCCTGGCAACACGGTGACCCAGGAGCTGCATAGAATGGCTCACGACTCGAGCCCATAGCCAGCCGCCCTGAAAGATGTGTCAACCACCAAGCCCTGCACATCATCCCTAAGCCAAACATCAGTCTAGGCCAACGTGTCAACGATTGGGACAATCTGGGAGGGGGGAAGGCTGGGGG
>QEPC01013781.1:183890-227440 GCA_003113815.1 Sphenodon punctatus | reverse complement strand
GGGGGAAGAAGGGAGGGGGTATGGGGCAGACTGGGAGGGGGGAGGGGGCAGGCTGGGGTGGAAGGAGGAAAGGGGGATGGGGGCAAGTTGGGGGCAGGCTGTGAGGGTGGGGGAAGGCTGGGGGGGGCAGGAGGGAAGGGGGATGGGACACACTGCAGACTTGGGGGCAGGCAGGGGGGCACACACCACTAACCTGAGGCTGGGGGGTTGCCTCCCCTTGGCTCAGCACCGGGTCTCTGGAACGCTGCGGCATTACTCCAGGGACTCTGGACTTGTGGGCGCAGGGGGAGGCAGCACAGCACTGCCTCCCCCTGCGCCCACAAACCCAGTCCCTGCGGCGTGTCTTTGGGCAGTTGTTTTTTTTAATTGCCCGCACCGCATCCTAGCCCCGCTGGGGAGGGAGAGGAGAACTCGCAGCTGTGCGTGCTTTCCCTCCCCGGGGGCCAAGACGCGGTGCGGGCAATTTAAAAGGGAAAAAAAGAGTTTCCTTTGTTCCTTGTGGCTCGCAATGCCTAGGAGCTGCAGAGGGGGGGAAGCGTCAGGCACAGGCAGCAAGTGTGGTGTGGCAGGGATGGGAGGGACGGCCCGAGGCATCATGGCCCCCTGGCAAGGGGTCCCCCTGCCACCGCGTGGAGTGGGGACGCTGCTCCCTGGACCCTGGGTGCAGTGAGTCTTCTAAGTGCCGACTCCGCGCGGTGGTGGACGGGCCCCCTCACTGCAGGGCCATGATGTCTCAGCCGGCCCTGGGCCCCAAAAGGCACAGGCCCGGGTGCAACTGAGCCCCCCCCGTGCCATGGTAGCTACGCCACTGGGGCCAGGGTGGGAGCTGGAGGCGAGGCTGGCTGTTAGCTGGAGGCTGGCTGTTAGATGGGGGATGGCTGGGCTGTTTGTTTCTTTGCAATAAATTGCTTGTAGCCAGTACCACCAGTGCAGCCAGCACACACCCATCTAGGTTTGCTTAGCTGAGACCTGGCTCAGTCAGCTTCCAGTGTCCCTCCAAGTCCTCCCCAGTCACTCTCCTTCCCATCCCCAGGGCACAGTCACACCCACAAGCTCCCCGTGTCTTTTTCTGGCCTGAGAGTGGCAAGGGCAATTGCTGTATTGCCCAAAAATGATTTTTTTTAATTTTTACTAAAGTAATTCTCAAGCGCCTCCTCCCCGACCATCCCAAAAATGCAAGTGAGCATGTGCGAGAGAGGAAGAAACGGGGCGATAAGACCATCACCCTCTCGCACGTGCTCACTTTCCACAACATAAGAGTCAGGGACCCCTTCCTCCCCCCTATGGGGGCTGGGCTGGCAGGTCCCCAATTCAGAGTGACCTGCAATGCACTGTCAGCTGGGGCTCCTCTGTGCGTGTGTCACTCTGGCTGCCTTGCTCTGCTCTTCGCCACCTTGCTTGCTGTACTCTCACACACCACGTGTATTCAGCGTTGCAGCCTGGGGGCTACTCCTCCTTGCAGCTGGCTGGCCCTCCCACACTGCCACATTCAAATTGCCATGTGGCGCCGACCCGGTGTGCACGTGCATGGCTCTGACTCCTCCGAGCCCCCCACCCCCCCAAACTAGCAAAGCTGCATCGGGTCTGGGGAAGCCTGTTGGTGCCTGTGCCTCTGACATCATCAGCACCACACAACAGGCTGTAGCACCAGCAAGGGCACTGCGGCCAGGAAGCACAGCACAGGATTTGGTCAGCGACCGCCGACAGATCATCCCTTCTGTGTGGGGTACCATCTGTCCAGATTTCATGCAAATCAGAACTTCGAAACTATTCAGTGCCAACTTGGTGCCTCAACAGGTGTTGCCATGTGCAGTAGCTGCAGCTGTTTAATTGCCTAGCCAATCAGGATGCACATTGCAATAGCACATCCACCCTTTCCTCCCTCCCCCTTAATTGCCTAACCAATCAGGGTGCACAACAACACATGCAGCCCTTCCTCCCTCCCCCTCCCCCTATGCAGTATATAAGGGACTGCAATTCAGCAGTCTCTTTGTGGTATGGGAAGGAGAGGGACAGGGAAGGAGTGTTGGTGGAGGGAGCGCATGATACTAAGCTCATGGTGCCAAGCACCTGGCAGAAGAGTAGAAGTTATAGCTAAATTACACTTTACAATTATGCTCTGCTGTACCATATGGCAGCCATGGCCTTGGTAAAAAAGGAAGAAGACAACCCACACAACCCCACAAAATAGTGTGCAACTGCATGGAGAAATAAATCCCACCAAAAGTCAGCCAGCCCAGCAGACAAAATTATAAAACACACAAGAAAGAAACCAGATATTCACACACCCCCCAGGGGCACCTTCTTGGCATGGCATTGATACTGTGGCACTAGTAACTTGAACAGACCAAGCAAGGGGAAGTGGAGCCAGGCAGAGAGTCTGGCCTTATGGTGCCAAGTACCAACCAAGAAGCAGGCAGTAGCAATGTGACATCCAATTTTTTTTTTTTTAAAAAGCATGGCATAGTAAAGGTAAAGGCAATCTCCATCCCCCAACATTGGCCTTATGGACAGGACAGGCCAAAACATACCAGGCCAGGCACCCCTCCCACTCCCACCCCGCTGATTACTTACAGATCCATCAGTGTAGGATGCAACGAAATTCACCAAAGAGAATGGAAAATTGCCGGAGCAACTTTTATTTTGCCCTGCCAGCCAATCAAAACTTGCCATCTTGCTTGGTCAACCAGTCAAAACTTGTCATCTGGCTTACCATCACTCAACTGTCCCCTCCCATACCAAATATAGCACAAAGTTTCATTTCCAGAAGAACATAAGAAGTACCATACTGGGTCAGACCAATGGTCCATCGAGCCCAGCATCCTGCCTCCGACAGTGGCCAGTCACGGGGGCCTGGGAGAAGCACCCAACAGGTCACCATGCTATCCATTCCCTGTGGGTCATCCCCAGGCTTCTGACAAGAAGCTGAACTGTCCAGCCATGTGTGCACTGGCTTCTGAAGATTTCAGAGGAACGGCCTTGGTCCTCAAACTTCAGACTTTCAGAACAGAGTACCAGAATTTTCTGTGAATTCTGAAGTTTCCCAAAGACCGAGTTTCAGCTCTACTTTTCACCCGGGGTTCTGTGGTCCTGGGGACCTCCCTTAGTGGTGGGGGTAGTGGGACCTTACAGACGTGCAGGCCCACAATGGCTTTGGCCCTGGATGGTCTCCCATAATTTTCCGGAGGGCGCATCCCACCTAACCACCTAACTGCCCCAGGGTGTATGCAGGCCAACGTATGGCGGTGAGATGGAACAAATATGGAGGTGAGTCCTGGGCCAATGTATATCACTGTCAACGCAGACTACTGTCATGTCTGGGTACACCCTTTGTATGTCTTTTTCTATTGGTCAAAGTGGAAAATGTTGTCTAGCTGTACAATAAAATGCTACTGTGCATAGTTCAAGTATGGGGAATCTTTTCTCTCCTAGGGGCCACTGAAAATAATTAAAAGCTCTGAAGGCTGCACCGAAGTTGGGGGCAGAGGTGTTTAAAAGGTGAACTCAGGAAGAGGAGGATTCAGATCAGGGATCTGTGCCATAGATCTGTCCCCTATCCTTGTGTGCATGCCCTCACCTCTGCACCCTTACCCTGAGAACAGTCTTTTAGTTGGGGATAGATCCAAGGACCCGATCTAGGAACTGGAAAGGTGCCAAATAAAAACCAGCCACAGTCTTCATATGGCCTCTGGGCCTGAGGTTCTCCACCCCTGGCATAGGCCCTTTTCACACAGACACTCTAACTCTGATAAAATGGGTGTTACATTTTATTATACATGTTGCAGGGCTGCCGGTGTGCTCTATGGGTGCCCTGCAACATGTATAATAAAATATAACACCCATTTTATCAGTGTTAGAGTGTCTGTGAAAAGGGCCATAGTTGCATAAAATAACCATCCATTTTTAACACAGGGGTTCTGTCCACAAATTATCATGAAGATGAGATAAACTCTAAACTCTTTTTCAGTTTGTTTTCGTAAAAAAACAAACAAACATACATACATTCTGCTTACAGTTTTGCAACAGATTTTTCTTTCCTGTGTTGACAGAACAGTCTTTATTACGATTTAGTTTGCCTCAAATATCTGAAGTGGGTACTGGTTTTGTCCCTTAAAGTCCTAAACGGCTTGGGTCCCACCTATCTCAAAGACCGCCTTTCCTTCCATACTCCATTGCACCCCCTGCAATCAGCCAGGAGCACCCTCTTGTGGGTGCCACCAGTCAATTTTGTCTGCACAACAAAGGCCCTCAAAGAAGCCTTCTCAGTTGCTGCCCCCATACTTTGGAACTGCCTTCCCCTGAAGGTCTGCCAGAGCCTGAGCTTGAGGTGTAAAGAATTTTGTTTGGCAGAACTTTTGGCAGGTGAGGAAAGAGGTTAGGTGGGTGTAGTTTTGGGGATGAGGGTAGGGATTTTTAGGGGGCTTTTATTATATTTGATATTTTTACTATTTTGTGCTTTTGCCTTTGTAAACCACCTTTAGCCTCAGGGGATATACATTTTTTATTTTTATAAAATAAAAAATAAAACTTTGGTGAAAATATGTTTGCATTGTAAGGGAGCATAATTAACGGGAACAGACCAAATGGGGGAGATCATGTGGTCTGCTATTCTCACTGACCCAATGTGTGGAGGCTGGAATTTCCCTTCCTGGGGTGGGCAGGGGATCAGCCCCCCCCCCCATCTCCTGTAGCTATATTCACTGTGTCAATAGTTTTAAGGTATGTTTCTCTCTCCCCCCGCTCCCCGTCCATACCCTGTAGACTTTATATTCTACATTGTCAGAGTGATCAAGTTAGGGCTGTGCATCAACACCCCAAATGTAATGTGTAAATATTGTGCTAGTTGCCTACTTGGACAATAGAAAATGATGGCTCTTTGTGCAGAATTGCCACCATTTCCACAAAAAAAACCACATGAGTAAAGTTGATAGCTATTAATAATTGCCAGTGTGTCTGAAATTTAGTCTGCTTGTTCAGTTTGTTCAAAGAGAAGGAAAATAGTGAACTATAGAGGCTGAAGGACTGTATTTTGCTTATAAGTGTTGCAAGTAGTGGCTCAAAGGGGATATACAAGGGCTTAACTCAGTGAATAGTATTTGGTGGTGTTTGTCAGTGAACAAACTGTATGGTAGTGATAAGAGCTTATTTAGGTGAAAGTGCCATGTGAGTATTTCCCCTAATCAACTCTTCCCTATGCCTATTTTCTCCATTGACTAAGTCTATGAAATATCTAACTACAAGGTAAATATAGAAAAGTAGACTAAATTTACTTCTGAGCTGTTCTAACCTAATGGTTCCTTTGGTATTCTGTCCTGAGAGGCTCGATCAAGTGATTTTTTTTTTAATCTTTCCTTGCTATAGAAGCTGTATGTACTGCCTGTGTTACCACCTGTGTTAAAGCAAACATTCCATTGTGTTAAGGTTGAAAGTATAGACAAAGCTAATTTTATGGTAAAATACATTACAGCGATGTTGTAATTTCCTTTAAAAGAAATATAATGACTAGGAAATTAAGGTTCAATTAGATATTAAACAAATATCCACATAAAGGAATATAGTGAATGAGTTCAGCTGCTTCAAACCGATTTTGCTGAAGCAGCTATGAAAAACGATTTGTTTTCACTTTGTTTACATATCTCGGATATCTACGTTATATCAGTTAATTTGATTTGGGTACTTCATTTATTTGTTCACACTAGAGCTGAAATGGGTACTTATTTTAGTACCTACGGGTAATACCTGCATTTTTGGGTACCATATCGGGTACCCAGTGGGTTACACAGGTACTGTAAGTAAGTAATAACTTTATTGGCTCAGACTTTCGCCATGGCCTTCACGAAAACAAAAACATACCAATATTAGGCAAAGCCCAACAACAACAACAATCCAAATACCGTACAAAGAAATCGAACAGTTAATAGAATACTTAATAAATAACACATAAAATCAATTAAATGCTCACTTTTGGGAGGGTTAATTTAATTGTTGAAGTGGCAACCAATTGGCCAATCTTTAGTCTGGTTTTTAAACACCAACTCTATACTG
The DNA here is from genome assembly GCA_003113815.1 of Sphenodon punctatus. Taxonomy (NCBI): domain Eukaryota; kingdom Metazoa; phylum Chordata; class Lepidosauria; order Sphenodontia; family Sphenodontidae; genus Sphenodon; species Sphenodon punctatus. Next base: position 221,395 of record QEPC01013781.1, on the reverse strand, counting down.
GCTGCATTACGTGTAAGCCATGTTGTTGGGATCTAATTCTCTCTCTCCACTTAGCTTTAGAATAAGAAATGTTGTCAGGGATGTAATATCACTGGGGTTTGACAGGCTGGCTAGGTACATCAGAGATTGTGGCCGGGTGAGTCCCTTGCCCTCCAACAGGGGGTTCAACCAAGTCACCCTCTGGTGGGCATAGTAGGGGCAGCTAAATATTTGATGCTCCACAGACTCCACCTCAAGCAATGACCATGAGCATTTCCAATCTTGGTTAGGGGACTTTTACGTACCTACCGCCTACCACTGCGGATGGAGTCAGATTAAAGTGAAAAAGGGTGTACTGTCGTCTCAGCCGAAGACTCCCCAGTATGTCCAAATATAATTCCCTTTAAAGTACACTTTACTCGTTGCAAGTCCTCGGGCCACCTTCCAGTCTTTGAGGGCAGCCAGATCCTCCTGAATCGCTATGTCGCTGGATCTTTGTTGAACACGGGATTTAATCTCACTTGGAGTTTGAGTTAAAGTTTAAAGTATATTTTATGGTAAAATACATTACAGCGATGTTGTAATTTCCTTTAAAAGAAATATAATGACTAGGAAATTAAGGTTCAATTAGATATTAAACAAATATCCACATAAAGGAATATATCGAATGATTTCAGCTACTTCAAACCGATTTTGCTGAAGCTGCTATGAAAAATGATTTGTTTTCACTTTGTTTACATATCTCAGATATTTCATTATATCAGTTAATTTGATTTGGGTACTTCATTTATTTGTTCATGCTAAAGCTGAAATGGGTACTTATTTTAGTACCCAGGGGTAATGCCTGCATTTTTGGGTACCGTATCGGGTACCCGGTGGGTTACACAGGTACTGATTGGGTACCCGGAAGCCCCAAAAGTCAGTAACTTCTGGTACCAATTTTTGGATTACCGAGCATCAGTATATTGGGTCAGAAAAAAGGAAAATCAGTACCAGAAGTTATCGAGTTTTGTGGAGGGGGAGTTCGATTTTTGGATTACCCATCAGTATATTGGGTTAGAAAAGTGAAAAATCAGGATGGAAATTTAAAAAAAAATGGGACCAGAGGTCAACTTCCTGGGGCTAGAAGTTGACTTTCCAGGACTGGAAGCCAACTTTCCCGGATAGAAAATCAATCAATAAATAGGTGTTGGAAGTTGAAAAATCGGTACAGAAGTCAACATTTTGGGACCGGAAGTTGACATCCCAGGACATTGGGGACACAAATTGGGTCACAATTGGGTATCGATCAGTACCCAATGTTGTCAAATTGAATCAGGTACCAAAAATTCATCAGATGTACTCATTTTTGTGGATACTGATTTCGGCTCTAGTTCACGCCTTTTGTTACCTTTTGATATTTTGGTTATTTGTTAATTTTCTTTTTGGTCCTTTATTCACTTTCTTTTGTGCCGTTTGGTGCTACTGTTCACCATACTGTTGTGCAACAATGCTGTTGAGCTAATAACAATTTTCTGACAAGATGTTGGCTCTGTGAAATTTGTTTAAATTTTCAAGGGAGTCATGGAAGTTGCTTAGAGACTTGGGGCTGATTCTAAACCTGCACGTGCATGGTTCCCATGCTCCTCATAGTTCCCATGGGGGGAGGGTGCGCGTTCTGCGGGGAGGGGGGAGGGTTGCATGCAAGGTGTGCCTGCATAGTGTGTATGGTGTAGGTGTAGACATGCAGCACACTGGGTTAGGATGGCACCTCTCACAGCTTGGGTGCCAATGTGTGGCTCTCAGCTACCCTACACTTAGCACATTCTCCAGTGGCTCAAGTTCCCCTTCAAAAAGACACAAGGGGTAGATTTCTGGGAACTCCTCATTTCTCTGGAGTTTGTTCATTAAAGTTCACAGCTAAATTCAATGTTGCAAGGTGATTCAGATAGGGAAAAATAATCCTCACTTTACGTACACGATGTTAGGTTCTGATTGGAGTGTAACCCCTCAGGAAAAGGATTTTGGAGTCATTATGCATAGTTCCTTGAAGACATCGACTCAATGAGTGGCAGCAATCAAAGGCAAACCAAATGCTAGGCATTATTGCAAAAGGAATAGAAAATGTAAGAGAAAATACTATAATGCTGCTGTAGAAATCTTTGCTACGAACTCAACTTGAATATTGTGTGCAATTCTTGTCACCCCATCTCAGGAAAAATATAAAATATAATAGAAAAGGCAATTAAGGGAGAATAGGACCCTTTTCACACAGACACTATAACACTGATAAAATGGGTGTTACATTTTATTATTTATTTATTTATTAGCACTTTTATGCCACCCCCTCATGCCCACGGCATCTCAGGGTGGCTAACAATATGGTGAAACATTAAAATACATTAAAAACCAACATCGCTTTTAAAAAAATTAAAAAACCCCAACCCTGATCCTACCCTCCCTCCCCCTGTCCCCTCCAAAGGCCTGGGTGAACAGCCAAGTCTTGCATGCCCGCCAGAAGGCGAGCAGACCCAGGACCAGGCGGGCTTCCTTCGGAAGGGAGTTCCACAACCGTGGCCCGACCACCGAGAACACCGTCTTCATGGTGGCCCCCCACCTTACATGGGGGACCTCCATATAGGTGCCCCCAGTGGATCGGAGGGTCCGTCCTGAGTCACGGAAGGCGAGGCGGTCCCCGATATACATGTTGCAGAGCTGCAGGTGTGCTTTATGGGTGCCCTGCAAGATATATAATAAAATGTAACACCAATTTTATCAGTGTTAAGAGTGTCTGTGTGAAAAGGGCCTTTGATAGAAGTTTATAAAATCATGAGTGGTGTGGAAAAAGTAAATAGGTAACTGTTTGCCCTTTCTTGCCATAAGAGAACAAAGGGACACTCTCTGAAGTTAAATGGCAGCAGATTTAAAACAAAAAGCAGAAAAACAAGGCAGGCTCCAACTATGGAAAGCAGGTTCAGGACAGCCTCCAGGCTCTGCTCTCCCAACACAACACGGGTTAGTGGCGTGGCAGCAGAGGCAGCAATAGTGGCAGCAGGTAATGTTGTGGCTCCTGGGCTCCAGACTCAGCAGGGGCACAGCACTGGTGGCTCTTGTTCCTTGGTGACTTCCAGAGGTGACTCTCTGGGAAAGAAGCCCAGTTACTTCACTATGTCCCTTTGTTGCTTGAAAAAGAGACAAGGTGAAAGGGTGGAGCTTGTTTTCCCCACAGAGAACCACTGGGCCCATAGCAATTGCCTCATACAGTTGAGGTGAGAACTGCTGCAAATGCACAACCTCACAGGGACACAATTATAGTGGAAATGGAGGGGATACATCCCCTGAACTTTCAGAGCAGTTGGGATATGAATGCCCAAATCCTCCCCCTCCCCCCTATGCCAACTTTAGAGTCTCAGAAATAGAGCTTCCAGGATTTGGGAGTGTTTTCAAACGTGACAGTGGCCAGTTTTAGGGCACTTTAACACTGTCATGTATGCTTGCACCCACCAGATATTAGTACGGTCTGGAGTCTGACCATGGGGGCGGCTCGCCTGGGCTGGGACTCAGGGAAGTTCCCAAGTCACAGTCCACGCTAGCTGCCACCATGGTTAAGATCCCACCGCCTGACCAGGAGTAAAGTAGGCTCTCACATTTGAAAGTGGCACCATGATGGCCACCATTGGCTGTCATGACTGCCCGTCAAGGAAGGGGGCAGGCTGCTTGGGGCAGTGTGCAGGCAGGGCTCCCCACTCTCCCCAGAAGTCAGACCCCCATCACATTAGTTCAGGGGCCTGGCTGGATCTCGGCCATGGTGCCGGCCCCACTTCAGACCATGTAAATCCGTGACAGTGCTTTGGCACCATCACATTAGAACTCTTTCACCCTTAGTCAATTCTTTCACCTAGGCATCAGTGGCAGGAGCTTGCCGTTGGTATTTTTTTGATGGTGGGTGGGGTGCAGTTCTAATTGAATGAATGAATTTGCAGGACAAAAGGTTCTTAGGTGAGGAGATGCTGTCTCAATGAGACTTTAGAAAGAAGGTTGAAACACCCTCGGGGAAGATCTGGGCATCTCCCCCTGCTGAAAGACAGAAATGGAAATTTTGCCTTACTAACAACAGGATGAGTGATTTCAAACGTTACACGGTCCCAATTCACCACAGTCGATTCCTGGTGGGGGTGAACCGATCAACCACCCCTCGTGGTAAAAAAAAAACCCGAACAGACATGATGGGACTGGGACCAAGGCAGGGAATCGGGCCGCCAGATCATGACTCGGGGCAGTGCAACAGATGTTATGCCAATCCCAGGCCGGGCCGTGGTCAAAGCACCCAGAAGGCGGTTCGTCCTGGCTGCTGCTGTGTGCCCTTTAAATCTCCCTCCCCAGCCTGTGTTGTCGCTGGTTGCCTGGCAGCGATGCTGCGTGCTTTGTCCCCAGCTGGGAATCATTTCCTTTGTTTCCGGCCGATGGTTGCCATCCAGATGTTACTTTTTATTGGTTCCCGTCGGGAATCTCTTTAACCACGCTTTCGGAGATGGTCCGGTGGGGAGCTCCGGAAGCGTGGTTGATTTTGACCCCATGTGGGTATTGACTGTGGTGAACATCTGGTGGCCACCGAACAGACGTTCAGGGTGCTTTGGCCCCGCCGCGGGATTGAGTGTGGTTCACTGTGATCTCGTAATGTCTGAAAATACCCGACATTAAGGGTAATCCTCCACCCATTGAAGTCAGTAGCCCAGCTCACCTTGAAATTAATGGGTAAAGGACTGTTTCAAAGTACCCCTAAACACTACTGACCACTTGGGGAGCACTTAACACATTGCCCGAGCACTCTGGTGCTCCCAAGCACTAGGTTGAGAAAACCCTACTGGATTTGGCTGTAAATGAGAATGTACCTCAATAGGGCTTGTTCGCATAAAGATATACAGTACACCTGGAGAACCTCAGAGCAGCTTGATGGAGGTTATCTACTTCTTCTGCTCGAGCATTTTCATGTTATCACTCCCATGTGACCAAATTATTGCAGCCATGGTGATGATCTCCTTTTGTCTTTTCATTTCAGTTCTCTCCTCTTTTCACCAAGTCTTCTCTGTAGTCAGCTCTTCTCTCCCTTTTGAAAGGCCACCATCTACTTCTGTTTGTCTCTATACATTTCTCTAATGCTGATAGTTGTGATGCCCCTTTTCATGTTTCTCCACATACTTGTTCTGAGGTAAGATGGACTACTACATTGAAGATCAGACTATCTCTGCTGTAACTTTTATTTCATTAACCCTTTGATCTTCTTGTTTGTGCTAATTCTCTATTAGAAAATAGTTAAGGCTTGCACAAATTTCAAACCAAAAACCCACCAATGAATGGAAGAATTTGAATTAAACCATACTCCAAAAAGCACTGAAATTGAAGATTAAGACTCTTAAGTTGTGCACAATGAAAAAACATTAAAGCTGTTTCAGTAAATTAAAAAACAATAAGGCTCTCACCGTAACTTGCATACCATGTAAGCATTTAGATGTTGTACAGTCTCACTATATGCCTTTCAAGTGGCTTGTAGGAGGGGGAAACTTACATGCTCCTGTTTTAGAATCGCCAACAACTGGGGTTGTCAGATCAACATTTCAAGAATAAGGGGCACCAAGGAGCTGGAGGCAGGGGGGCAAGCCTGTTCTGGGGGGGGGGGGGGGGCTGTGAAATGTCTGTTCTACAGGTTTTTGTGAAGCTTTTGGAGTGTATACTAAGCAGGGTGAACTGAAGGACTCCAGGAGCCTAAAGCTATCATTGTTTGAAGCTAGGTGGAAGGAGGAATGAGTGAAGTACTGTGTGAGTCAGGTGATCCAACAGCAGGGCTTGCTAGGTCTCAGCCACAGAATCTCTTTTCATGCCAGGAGGGCTCACCCATCGCACCTCCATCCAGAACTTGTCACTGCTGCTACTTTCTAAGGGCTGTCTTAGCAGGGAGTGTTTTGGCTGGTGGAGCAGTGGAGGCTGGCAGGGCAGCTCCACCTGCTCCTCTGAATACACCTTCCCCATCCCCCCACGCCTCTGGGGTCTAGGGGTGGGGCTTTCTGGAACAGGCTTGAGCCCAGACACCTCTGTTTTGGCTGCCTGCAAGCTCTGGGCATTTAAAGCTGGACTTACTGGGCTGGACGCCTAGCCAGGGAAAGCTGGGAGAAGGAAGGGGTAAAAAAAGTCTTTTAGGCCAGGGAAGGAATCTCTGGAGCAGGGAATTTGGAGTAAGATCAAGGATTTATGTTTAAGAGACCCGTGTTTGCTTATGATTCTGTAAAACTTGATTCCACTCCAGGTGGAGCCTTGGAACAAACTAGAACTGAAGACTAAAGTACGTAGGTGTTGTCAGTAGAGAAGTTTGAAACTGGCACCTTGTTTGGAGAAAACTGAGGTGCAGCAACTGCAAGAAGTGGTGCCTTATTGGACCCAGAGGACAATGCTGAAAGTGAGGGTTTCTGTTCTTTGGAGCTCTCTGAAGTTGTCGGTAGGGTTATCACATCTTTGACCTATGGGAGTGTCAAGGTGAAACTACAGGAGGTGGCAGGGCCTACTTTTACCACAGGGCAACCGCTTCTAGACCTGCTCTTTCTGGGGACCCTGCTGTGGCCCCTATTTTCACCAGAGCAGGGTGTAAAGGCCCAAACATGACCACCTTTAAGGCCTGTCAGTGGGTGTCCCCAAGAGGGTAGGGACCACGGTGGGTCCTACATTTTTTCTTCACCCTGGCCCCCACAAATTCTAAGGCCAGCCCTTGGAGGTGGGTTATGCAGTGTCTAGTCTATGAAGCTCTAGTCCATGGGCTTGTGGGGGCATCTGTTCCATGGAGTGCTATGGAGCTGCTGTGTTCTGAAATAAAGGATGCCAAAGAGGGTTTGGCTACTGTCTTAGTAACTGGAGCTCATCAGTACAGGGGAGTGACTGTCCACACATCAGTTTAATGTGTGTGTGTGTGTGTGTGTGTGTGTGTGTGTAGGGTCAAGGGCGCTAAAGCGAATCCTCAGTAGCAAATAAAGCCACCAAGTGAATATCTTACAGTGATACACCAGCATTGTTCATGATGAAACTATAGGATGGTCAACGGGTTATCCCTGGATTACCCAAACCAACACATCACCTGGTCCTTTCTCCTCCTCTCATTGTTGTGCTTCCCACTATAGACATAAGACATTTCCAAATGTTTTGGCATATTGGCTTTCTCTCCAAATCTCTTTTCCCTGCTGTAAGTGTATGGCGCTAGCGGAATTTAGTGGTTCAAGCAAGCAGATCTGGATTCAGGAGTCTTGCATTCTATTCCAGATTTGTCACCAGTTCCTTGTGTGATCTTGGACAAGTCACTTAATTTCCTGGTGCTTCTTATTTTCCCAGCATAATAACCTACAAATAATCGTGCCAAAATCCTGGGGGAATTAATGAATTGAAGCCAGGCACTGGTCCCTCTGAGGTCCATTTCCAGACTTCCATTGATGTTAGCAGGGTCAGAGGAATCACGGATTGCTCACAGGTGGCCATGAGATCAACAGTGAAAGGGGAAGCAACGGAGCCAAGTCCAGCTCTTGTTATGCTGCCTGAGAGTCTTATGAGGAGGCTGCAATGCTTGAACAGCAGGTGTTAATTCAGAAGCACATTTTCATGCTTGTGAGCATGCGTGCAGCTTCCAGGGAGAGAGATCATTTTTTCTGATCTCTAGCAGCAGCTTTCTCTGAAGAGAAAGAAATGTCTATGTACCTGGCACGCTCTCCCCGAGCAGCAGGGAACGTCACCCTGCTTGGAGGGCTGTGCTTGCCAGGTGCCGCTGCCTGACCTTGCCCTCGGGGCCTGCCAAGACATTAGCCCAAAGCTGCTCCTCCATCTGCCCACATATGTGGTTGTTTTAACTTTGGCTGCTTCAGAGCTGGTATAGAGCTTAGGGACATGGGCATGAGGCTTTTGGGTACATGGGATCCAGGTGTGGTTGTGGATTGAGGACCAGAGGCATAGCTGTAATGGCTACAGGTGAGGACTGAGAAGCAGAGCTCTACCTCTGCCATCTCCCCCCCCCCTTCCTCTGCTTTAGTGTTGACCCCATCCTACAGTGGAAGAGAATTGAGACTGAAGATCAGTGCAACGTTTCAGTACACCTAAATACACCATCAGTCTCCTCCTATGCACCAGCCATGTCTCATAGCTCTTTGTAAGGGGTGCCCCTTACATCCGTGGGCACCGGTTCCATCAGCGGCATGTCTCCGCGCGGCGGAGGGCTCCATCTTCAGCTCCCCCCTCTGCCACGGCTTCCCTGGCACCTCCAGTAGACACACCGCAGACTCCAGGAGTTACCGAGGCAACGCCACAACATGACGTTGCTGCAAGGCCACCCCCCACAGCCACACAAAGCACAGGGGGAGGACCAACCGCTCCTTGCGGCTGCAGGCGTGGCATGGAGGTGGGGCAGATACTATAAAAACTGGCGCTGCAGGACACACAGCACCAGTGATCAGATGAAACTGGCCCCCACTGAGAGCTGAGTATATTGTGACTTTGAATCTTGTTGTTGTCCTATTGTGTCCCCCCTTTCTCTTGCCCCTGTGAGAAGCTTGAGTTGTGCATGGGAGACAGTGTTTGGTGAGTGCCCTCATTCCTCTGGTGCCTTCCTTGAAGTGTGTGGGTGGTTGTGCGAGCGAGTGGGTGTTGCCTTCCCTCTCCCGGGGGGTTCCTCTTTCACTTCCAGTCAGTGTGCTAGACCCTCCCCCTCTCCTCACAGGATCCAGGCCCTGGTCCTCCCTCTCTGCACTACTGGCACTGTCATTCCCAGTCCCTGCGGCACGTGTGTATGGTGGATGAAAGACAAGAGGGGATACTCTGGTGCACTCTGCTTGGCGTCCTATGATGATAGAGGCCTATACTCTTACAGAGTTCAGTGCCACCATTCTATCCTGATGGGCCTTTCCCATCCAGCAAGATGTCTCAAAGCACCTTACAGAGTTCCCCTTGCTCCCAAAGAGCCTGTTTGGGGTTTGTGTACTTGTGTGATTCCTCGCTCCCCCGTCCTTGGTGTCCTTTCCCCCCTCCCTGTGACACTCTTCTGCTGGAATGTCCCTCAATTCCCACCCATAGCCACCTCCAAGGCTAAATGCCAAATACAACATCTAAATGCGTACGTGGCGTGCAAGTTAAGGCGAGAGACTTATCATTTTTTCATTCACTGAAAGAGCTTTAATGTTTTTTCATTGTGCACAACTGCACAACTTAAGAGCCTTAATCTTCAATTTCTTTGCTTTTTGGAGTATGGTTTAATTCAGTTATTTCCTTTTTTGTGGATTTTTACTTTTAAAATTGTGTGTGCTTAGAGTTTTTTCTTTAGGTGAGAGCCTTAATCTTCAATTTCAGTGCTTTTTGGGGAATGGTTACATTCACATTTTTCCATTATTTGGTATTTTTTTGTTTTTAAATTTGTGCGAGCTTTAACTATTTTCTAAAACTTGAGGTTTCTGGTTGGTAAATTTCCTTTGTTTTTTCTGCATGCCACGATTTTATTTGCATTGTATTCTGTGGTTAGATGTTCAGTTTGTTTTGTAATGTTTGTTTGTATAATTCTGCTGCTGCATTGTAATGCTGATCAGTGTAATCCTTTTGCCAGTTGGATCATATGGTAATATTCCTCTTTAGTGTGTGTAGCTGGGACAGGGGGAGTGACTGAGTGTGTGTATAGATGGAGGGAGGGTGGAGTAACAGTGTGGAGAGAGGAAAGGGGGGTGACGTGTGTGTGTGTGTGTGTTTTATCTACATCTTCTTAAACTGAAGATGTCCACAGCATTTCCCATAACTACACTGCAACACTATAACTTGTAACAATACATGTTTCATTTTTAAACTATTATAAGTCTATTATTTCTATTTCTTTGTTCTCAGGGGAGGGGAGTGTTAATAATTAAACAATTTTATATACAAATATTTAAATTAAATAACTAAATAGATATTTTAAACATATATTTTAAAAATAATACACATTTTGTAGTAATATTTGAATTAATTAATTCAATTAATTTATTCAATTGAATAATTAAATTAATAAATATTGTTTGCTTCACTTTCCATAGTACTCTAAAATGATTGATCAATGTGTAGCAGTATATGCAAAGAATTCCCTTCAGCTACTAAAATGAAGCTACCTCAGGGGTGAAACACAGCAGGTGTTTCACACTGCATGGGAGCAAGGCTCAATTTCTCGAGGTCTGCTTCACCAGCAGCTCTAACTCCCCACCCCACCCTCACTCTCACACTCCCCACACAGAGACACACTCACGCTCCCCCCTCCCCCCACAGGCACCCCCCATGACACAGTCCCCCTCTCCACGCAGTCCCCATTCCCCACACATACAGACACACAATCACTCACACCCCACTCCCCATGCAGACAGACCCACACAATCACTTACACAGTCCCCCCTCCCCACACAATCACTCACACAGTGCCCCCTACACACACACACACTTAATTTTCCCCCCATACAGACACAAACAATCACTTACACCATCCCCCTTCCCCATAGACAGACACACACACAATCACTTAGTCCCTCCTCTCCAAATAGACATACACACATGCACACACAATCACTACACTGTCCCCCCGCCCCACACAGACAGACACTCACACTATCCCCAGCACACACAAACCCTCCCTTTGTCTTCCCTCCCCACACAGAAGCACATGGATTGTGTCACTTACACAGTCTCCCCTCCCCACACACTCTCACTAACCCCCCAGCACACACCTACTTTACCTCCCCCCAGCACAAACCTGCCTTTGTCACCAAGACCTCCCCCGCAAAATTCTGCTGATGCAGACTCCAAACTAGGCTGATGTTGATGCTGTGACCACCCACTCAATGATGCTGGTGCCAGCATAGCTGAAACTGTTACTTTCAAAGGCCCTGTTGTACTGGCCTGCGCACACATGCACACACTTATTGAGGCCACTGCCTCAGTAAAGAGTCTAGGGACGGGAGTAAAAGTTATCATGACTGAAGTCTTAAGAGACAAAAGAAGGAAGAGAGAAAAATGGTAGTTGATTAGGCATGTGTAAATAGAGTATTTCACACACACGGGCACACATGGGACAGAGGGTAGTGAGTGGCTGCAGAGTGAAGGCACCTATAGGTAAGCAGAAGAAGCTTGAACTGTATACGGAAGTGGATGGGGAGCCAGTGTAGTGACTTGAGGGGGGTTACATGGTCATAATGGCATCCAAGGCAGGTGAGTCTTGTGGTTGAAGTTTGAATAGACTGAAGTGGAGATAGATGGTTCAGTGGGAGACATGCATGAAGCATGTTACAGTAGTCTGAGTGGGAGGTGATGAGAGCATGGATAAGAGTTTTGGTTGTGTTTTTAAAAAAGGAAGGGAGGAGTTTTAGTTATGGCCAGGTTCCTTCTTCCCCAGACCCAGGGAATCTCTCAACAGCAGGTAAAGCATATGCGCAGCACAGAGGATGCCCACAAACTCACTATTATGTCTGTTTCTAGGCTACCAGATGTGGGCCCACTGCTGCTCCAGTCCAGGTAGGCAGCTGGCCCAGAAACGGTTCCCTGGATGATCCCGGACCCACAGCCAGGGCCAAGGGATGCCCAGGTGGCTCTAGTGGGCCCACACATTTGTTTCTGAGCTATTCCATTTTCTCTCCTCCTCTGCCACCATCCTCACCTGTCCACAAGCTCCCAGCTCCTCAAAGAAAGAAAGTAGTGACAAGTTTTTAGCAGTGTTTAGGATGTGAGCAGAAAAGGAGAGAGCAGATTACCCTAAGGGAGGGAACAGGAAGGATGACTGTTTTCTACAGAGTTAGGGAGTAAGGGGAATGGAGAAGTGGTTTAAGGAGGAAAGATGAGAACTTCTGTCTTGGCCATATTAAGTTTAAGGTGGCGGGGAGACATCCAGGCAGTGATGCGTGTGAAGTACTCTCTTCATGGCCACTCTCAGACCTCTCTCCCCCAGGCCCCCTGCACGCATATTTTGCCTGTGGAAGGGAATGCACAGTCAGGATATGCACAGAGTGTCACCAGTCTGAAGCCCCCCCTCCCCACGCAGCTTTGCCGGCAGACATGTGCAGGGATGCAGAGCAGGAAATCCAGCTCTGTATCCCTGTGCATGTCTGCCAGCAAAGCCGCACGCGGGGGGTGGAGGCGAGCTTTTACACCGGCCGATCCCCACGGATATCATGGCTGTGCATTCCCTCTCTCAGCCAGAATATGCATGGGGGGAAGGTCTGAAAGTGGTCTGTGTGTACCCGTGTGTGTGAAGTACTCTATTTATACCTGCCTCATCAACTACTGTTTTCCTCTCTTCCTTCTTTTGTCTCTTAAGTCTTCAGTCATAATTATGTTTACTCCCTAGACTATCTCTCCTTAAGCATCCTCCCTAGCCAATGCCAGTCTGACTTCTCCACACTTCATCTTGTTACTATGAACTTCTTCACAGTCATATTTACATAGCTAAATTGCTTCTTTGCTTTTGTCTTCTAGGGTTTCTTTTGGAGAGCCCTCATTCTTACCTCCCACCTGATGATATCTCTCAGAGATCCGTTAGTACTTCTCACTTTTCCCTCTCTTGCTGAGCGGTTCCATTTTTTCTCCTCCTCTGCCACCATTCTCACCTGTCCACAAGCCCCCCTTGCTCCTCAAAATGCATTTACCTCTTCTCCTTGCAATCTCCTATGCCTAGAGCTCCTTTTCCGAATGCATTTGCTCTGAACTTTCTCTTCCAGACTTAAAATTCTTCCTGTTATCCTACCTCTTCTGTCAGGCTTTCCCTAGCCCCTCATCCTCACAGACGTATCACTGATGCCTCCTATTCCGTCCTTCATTCAGGGACCTCTTCTTCCTTGTATGTCCCTCGGAATAGAGACCTTTCTTTAATTAATGATTGTACAGTGCCAGGTACATTGTGGTCACTAATATATTAATATTTTAGGTCCTGCCTCTATAAATACAGTGACGGTCCCCGTATTTCCCCATTCACCACTTTCCCAACAATTCTATAATTTTTTGTCCTCTATATCATCTTTTATTTATCATGTGATGTGTGAAACTCATATCTTGTCTATGTGCTTTGTTTTTAACGGAGGTGAACAATGGATGGTTTTGTTAGAGTATAACCACCGTCAGACCCAGAGCAAGAAGAATGGCCACTGCTCTCTGCCAAGACTTGATCCTTCTTTCCCCAATCCCTGATCTCTGCTAAGGAGCAATCAATAAATCCTCTAACCCAAAAGGATTTAACAATAAGAATCTACAGACATGTGCATAAGGCTGCCTATAAACTACACAGGAGGCACATTAGAGCATAAACAATTAACTGAAGATTTATTGGCTGCCTGTATGTGATATTCCACTCAGCCCCCTCCTCTCTGACCTTTTCCACTCCTCTACCCTTCTCATGTCAAAATCTGGCCAAAGCCGAACATCTTTCCAACGGATTCTTTGTTACCGCCTCACTTCCCTTGCATACTTAAAAATGAGCGATGTGTTTGCCCAAGATTCAGATACACATTAACAAAGTGCCCAAATGAGGTCATAAAAATTTAACTTAATAATGCCCAGTCTGGTTGTTGTTTATTACTGCATTTTATTTATTTATTTATTTATTTATTTATTTTTGTTTAATCTTGTGCACATATTTGTTCGTTTTTGAGGAAGCTTTAACAAGCAAACTTTTACTTGTCTCATTTTCCAACGCTCCTACATCAATTGCAACTTTAAGCATTTTGTATTTCTAAAAGGCCTATTTATATTAAGCCCTTAAATGTATAAGAATATTTGAATTTTGTTTAGGGTGTCTGTTGTTCATATCAGACTCAAAAAACCACTTTATGCATCTGTGTCAGTCCTGTAGAGATGGGTTCATTATCATTACAATGCTAGCTGTCGACAGTACACTGTATGAGCCCAGCTTTATGTTGGCAAATTGCTCCAGTCTTTTCAACATAACTAGATGACAAATCCCAAATTATGGTAGGTTGATTTAATAATTTGTCCTTTTTTAGGCATGTTATTGCCTACATGCACTGTAGGGAACATTCCTGCATTGGCAGGGATACGAAATGGCTGAATTAATAGGTCTTGTCTTACCGCTGTGATTCGCTGGGTTGCTACTGAAATAGGAAGAGGCTGTTGATCGGCTGGGGGAGTCCAATCTGTTGACCAAGGCAGCAATCTTAAATCCAGTTATTCACAGGTAGTCACAGTGGAGCTAATTACTGCCTACAACTAGTACCACTGAAACCAGTAGGACTACTCATAAGTAAGCTGCTCAGAACTGCAGTCCAAAATTATACCTGAATGTTAATATGTTAATTAAATTATAGGTTATTTTGTCAACAAATCTGTTTTTTCATGTTCAATCATACAGCCTTATAGCACATACAAAAATAAATTAGTTTGTATTTTCTTTTTCTCTTTCTCCCTCTGAACTACACAACCAATTTGTGTTGTGTATACACAATTTGTATACTGGTCCCTTGCTACTGCCTCACTAATTTGGTGAAAATTAACTTTAAAAGTTTATTCATTATTATTCTTATAGTGCTTTAGTGTTCCAAGTGCTTTACACACCTTGTCTTGCTCACGCTCACAGCAACCCTATGAAGCAGGTCACAGCAACCCTATGAAGCAGGTATTATTATTCCCATTTTATAGATGGGGAGCTAAGGTTGAGAGACAGTGAGTTGCCCAAGGTCACCCAATGAGTTCGTGGCTAAGACATTTGAATCCTGCTCGACCATGTCTAGGTCCAACACATTACCGATCATGCTGCACTGCTGTACATAATTAGTGTTTTGTCACTGTATCCCGGAAGAAGACAGGGAGACCAAGGAATGAGTTTTAACAGGCCACACGCTATTAAACCAGCCAATGGGACCACTTCCCCTGTTAAAATGGGTCCAGACAAGTAAACATCCCCATGTCCAGGAGGGCGGCCTGTTGCACATCCAGGTACCAACCCTCTATTTTCTTGAACCTAGCCTCACCTTCCCCTTTTTGGTCTCCTCCCCCTTCCAGCCCAAGATGCCCACCTTGGGTAAGAGGGGGATAAGAGCCAGGCTCTCTGTGGAGACCTGAAGAACAAGGATAAGGAGGAAGACACCGCTCTCACCCCTCTCCACCTGGCCAAGTCAAAACTTGTTATGCCCCCTAACTCTCCAGGATGTGGCAGGCATTCAGCTGCACTAAGCTTGTATGCCTGGCCTTGATCCTCCACCTCTTTAGGAGGTAGCCTGATTTCCCAAAGCTGTGCTATTCCCAACACCCCTAACTCTGAACTGGACTGGAGTTTTTGTTTTTGTTTGTTTTTTTGTTAATACTTTGGGGTCTGCACAAATGAGGTAAATTTTATAACGGTCATTAAGTAATATATTTATTTTTAATGTTCTGTTATAGAGCCAAACAGTCATAACTCTGAAAGAAACAAGGATTTTGTGAAAACATAATTTAAATATTATCCAACTTTCTACAGAGAGCAGAATTTGGTCAAAGGAAACTGTATTATTGCCAGTAATGTGCAAGCAGGAAAGATCCCAGTTTGCCTTTAAGATCCTAGAATTTTGAACAACTGACATTGGAAGACTGGAAATACTGGACATGAAAGCTAAATTGGTAACAATAAATCTGGCTTTCATAAGGCCATTTTTTATTCATTTATGTTTTAAAGAATCACTATTGAAAGGCGGCACATGCTAATATCCCTAGAAAAATTTTCTTCATATAAGGAACTGCATAACTAAGGCCCTTTTCAAATGGGCCACTGTGCATGGGAGGATGAGTGGATGGTATGGCGGGTGGGCTTTGCATGGGTGTACGTTCCCACAAACACCCCCCCATTTCCACACCCGGAGCATCCACCATTGGTGCCCGTTGCTCCATGTGTGGGTGGTGGGTGGAGCGTAGGAGTGCACACACACCCCCACCCAGCCACCACGGCATTCCAACGGATGCCCACCCAGCCGCCACAACATTTGCATGGACACCCCGCCCCCACTGCCAAATGGGCGAGGGGGGCGTTTCCGTGTTAAAAGGGCCACAGTCAGACGAATGGTCCATCTCAGCCCAGTATTGTCCCAACCTAACACATCAGCAGGGTTTCAAATCCAGCTCTTCAGGGTCTTCGGCAGAGGCCTCACCTAGATGTGCTACCAGAGATCCTGAATCAGAGATGCTGGGGATTGAATTTGGGAGTCTATATATGCAAAGCATGTGCTCTACCACCTGAGTCATGGCCCATCCCATAGATGGGGAACTGAGGCTGAGAGGTTGTGACTTGTCCAAGGCTACCCAGTGGGTTCATGGCTAGGTCAGGATTCGAACCCAGGCTTCCCAGGACCTTTTTCTCAGAAGATCTGCATCTGAGAGAGGTTCCATCTGCTGATTCCCCATATCCTTGAGGAATTTGTGTGGCTTCATTCTGCTTTTTTTTTAAAAAAAAATGTTGCTTTTTAAAAACTGGTTTAAAAACAGGGGTGAAAACTGTGACAGCTGTGAGTGAACAAGGAATGACCCACTGTCTATAGGACATCTAGACAGTTTGTGGTTTCTGTTTTGGCATCATATGTAAGAGACAGTGGGTGTTTTGGGATGAGATGTACGGGCAGGGAGGGTCTGTGGTCTGTACAGGGGTGGGTGGGTGGACATCATGCGTGGGGGAGCTCTTCAGATGAGCGCTCCCATGCACAGCTGCCCTGTCTATGCACTGCCCACCCTGTCCATACTCGGGGCACTCTGGCTTTTTGCCAAAAAACCCCGTGTGTGTTGTGGGGGAGGGACGGAGATGTATGAGGGATGGGTTGGCATGGGAGCACGCGCCACCTCCCCCCCTCCCCCAAATTTGGATGAGACAGATCCCACGCAGGGACAGGCGGTCAGTGCATGGGGTTGTGTCAGTTAAAAACAAGGGTGTTTTTAAACAAGACGGCCCCACTCAAGGACTGCCTGTCCCTGTGTTGTGCTCATCTCATCTGAATGTCATGGAGGTGGGGCAGGGTGTGCTCCTGCGTCCACCCATCCCCCATGCGTCTCCAGCACTGCCATGCATAGGATTTTTGGCAAATAGCCAGAGTGCCCCGGGCGCTGATGGGGTGGGCAGCTGTGAGTGGGGCCGCTCATGTGAACCGCTTCTCCGTGTACAGCACCCACGCACCCTACCCACACACCCATCACAACCCCCCCTGCCCTCCCGTCTCGTCTAAAAACTCCCAAAGTAGTTGAGATGGCATCCATTCTTTTATTGGGCCAACTACCATTGGTGAGAGCATACAAGCTTTCAGGCCACTCAGAGCCCTTCCTTGGGCATATACAAAGTCAAATGTATAGACTGAGCAAATGTAAGACAGATATTTGTTTACTTCCCCTAAAGCTGTTGGCTGCTGTTGGTAGGTCTCCTTATTCCATGAAATGTTATGTTCAAACCTACATCCCAATTTTGTCATAGAGTCCTCTTTCGTCTGAAGCCTAGGACAAATTTTCCCTGCAACCCTGACCCCAAGTGGCCTCGAGTGTTGGAGACAGTGTGCTGGGCTACAAGGACCACAGGCCTTCATGTGGTATGGCATTTGTGTTCTTCATTGTGCCAGCATTGCTAGTGTTGCTGTCACTTCAGGTCATTTCCCCTTTTCCTGCCTGGCCTATTCTTTTTCAACCAATCCCTCCCACCCCCTCATGTCTCTCTCATTTCCCCAAAGTGCTCTCAACAAACCAAATATGTTTTATTATTATTTGTGAATCGGCTGCTAGAAACTAAGTGAGCAACTAAGCTGATCTCTACAGTTCTAGTGGGATCCTTGCCCTCATGCCATCAAAGGTTTTTGATTCTTAGTCTTCAAAAGTTGCCATTAATAAATATTCCCAAACCATTCCTATTGTAACCTAATATTTTTAGCTACCTCTTCATGAAAACTTAAATTCATGCATGCATAAAGTGACTTGGCATCTTGTCTGGCTTACTACGCAGCCGTTCTCTGAATTTAGATTCCCATTTGCCCTTGAAGGGGTAGCTTCCTATTATTCTCAGGGCTTTTTCAGTATTTAAGTATTAGACAGCTTGTTGTGTTGTCTGTCTTGTTTTATATATAAAATGTTCCGTTGCTGAGTAATCTGTACCAAGTACTAGCTCCATGAGCTTACTTCATTATGTTTATAATTTGATTCACAGTCATCCATGGAGAAGGTCGGAACAAGAAGTTTGCAACACAGAGTGAAAAAAGATCTAGCGTCCTGCTCCTTGGTGAATTACAATAAAAATGCACTTCATTGTTGCTGTGATAAAGAGGTTGAAGTGCTATAAAAGATACTTTTTCTAATCGGTAATATGAATCTGATGCTTTTGTTTTGCCTGTGTTTGTTTCTATTCTCTCCTCTATAAGCATGTTTATCGAGGTCTACCAAAAGCCCAGAAGCCCATAGGTCAAAGAACAGCATTTTGATGGATTATGGGATTGTAACTGTCCCTGCCAGCTGACAGCTTTTATTGGCTGGGAGGATGAGCCTGTAAACCTTTATATAATTATTGTATTAAAGCCACTGTGCCTCTGTGTTGCTGGCGCTTGTTCAGGGATCAATGTGAAGATAATTTCAAAAATGAATAGTAAGTATTGATCGTCCCTTGGTGAAGCCTTATCAGTGGCTGAGGCAGACTACTGTAGATTATAACTTCAATGTCATTTATGATGATATGATACGTATTGCAGAGTAGCAATTTAAACAAAGGGCTGATTTAATTCACAATGGATTTTTGTAGCGTGATGGGTAATAAATCACAATCTGTGTAATTTTTAGAAATGAACACATGTTGGCAGTAGTTCAGGGCAGTTCCTGGGAGATCTGAAAATGACCAGGCAGGGCAAATATCAGCAGAGAACTCCTTCTGAATGATTGGCCCTTACTTGATTCTGACATTCAGATGACCTTGGGGCCTCTGCTGGCAGCTGCTGGTTAATTTTCTTCACTGAGGACACAGTTTAACTTTCTATCTGTCTGCCAATTACCTGACATTTTCAACTTATCACCATCTATTTTTTAAATTATTGGAGGAACATCCACATTTTGACATTTTTTTAGGCAAGTATTCGTTTTTGCCTGCTGCTGAGACATCTCTGTCAAACTGCTGTACTATCCCTTTTACTCAAGAAATTAATAGCTCACCTAACTCTAAAGTGAAAAAGCACAGATAGTATGTTGGAAATTATAAAGTTGCCTTTTGGTTCAGTTAGATATCATGAAACATTAAAAAAAAAGTAGCTTTACTGTTGTTCATACATATTATATCTAATGGTTCTTGGGTTTTTTTGTTTTTTTTTCCTTCCAGGTATTTATGTAAATCATTTAAAAAATATCTGTGTTGGGGTAGCATGAAAAGATTGGCTTTAAACCCACAACACAGAAAATCTAGATTCACCACCTCTAAACAGTTGCTCACCCTATGGTCTTAAGACATTGCTGTATGTATGATACGTGAGATC
Source organism: Sphenodon punctatus (assembly GCA_003113815.1). Taxonomy (NCBI): domain Eukaryota; kingdom Metazoa; phylum Chordata; class Lepidosauria; order Sphenodontia; family Sphenodontidae; genus Sphenodon; species Sphenodon punctatus. The sequence continues at coordinate 201,956 of QEPC01013781.1, read as the reverse complement.
GCCCACCACCTGGAGTGCTTTACAGTATGTAAATAACATAGAGTGAGTTTTTGCCCTAATCCTGAATTCTCCTATGTGTTTTTAGGTATAAAACTCAATGTTACCTTTCATACCATTTTGGGTGTGTCACTTTAATTTCTGCTCATGCACTGGAAAATGGAAGACAATAAATAATGAACTACGGACAAAAAGCACTAGCTAGTATCAGATTCCAAACATAATTAAATCAAACTGTCCTCCAAATGGAACACACCATGCTCTGTGAATGCCAAAATATGTACAAACTCATTCAGTTAAATGCAGATTTGTAGGCCCATCGTCTTAAGTGCAGCTATGCCTGAATACAATACAGTTTGTTTGCTCAAAAATGCGAGAATCTGACACAATGGATTAGGAAATTATGCACAGTACCTCCTTGATTTAAGAGACCTCTTGGGATCTCAGCTTTTTGTTCATTATAATGAAGAACTCATAACAGTGAAAGAACAATCATAACAAACTGATAAAGTCTGTACAGGCATGGGAGAGAGCCACCAGGATGAAGGTAGTTCTACTCGTAGGGGAAGGGAGACAGGACAACTGGGAATTTTAATCCTCGGCTGTGGCATTTCAGGTGGTCCTTATTAGCTGATTTTCTTTTCTTTAATGGCTCTCAAATAGCTCTTAAGAGGGAGCCCAACATAAGAACTTTTCATAAGCCTAAAAATATCCATGGTCAGTACTGGCCAGTGGTTTGATGTGACCCAGAGCAGGATAATAAGGGTGCACTGTATTTATTGAACAATGGGCTATATTCCTTTCATTCCAGAAAGAGTGAGTGACTAAGGTCATCATCTTCCTGCCAAGGACCCTCAGGTGGGAAGGAGCTTATTTGGCTTTTCTCCCCTGCTATCTGTGACGCCTTCATTTTATAATGCTAAACAAAGGCGATAATGAAAAATGAGGACATTTTTCATGATCATATGTTTAGCATTATAAAAAGCATTATACAATTCTACTGGGGGGGGAGGGGGGGCACATGGCATGAGATGTATAACCCCTGAAGTTTTACTTCAGTTCAGTATTAACAAATCCACATGAAATAGGAGGGTGGGCTTTGGAGAGACTGCAGCTATCTACAGGGCTGGGTTGGGTTTGAACCAGATATAGGAATGTTGCTGGTGGGTATATTCCAAGTGTGCATGTTATGGGCTCTGGACAATGAGTGGTGCTGGATAGGGATGTGCAAATGTGGTTCGGATGTTTGGAGTTCAGGCCGAACTCTGCCTGTTCGGATGACCGAACTGAACGTCTGAATGGCCGAACAGTTCAGAAAAGTTCGGATGAGTTTGGGGGTGGGAAGAATGTGACTTTCGGCAGGGAAAACATGTCTGGAAGGGGGAGGCAGCTGAGGAGCAGACCTCCTGTCACCAGGGGTGGAGACCAGGGGTGGTTTCAGGGCCAAATGATACCGATACCGAAAAAAGAAATTCAATTTCAGTATCGATAGCACTATTTTCAGATGTTCGGTTGAACTCCGCCGAACTGAACAACCGAACCGAAACTCGGGGTGATTTCAGAAGTGATGCGTTTCAATTCACCACAGTGAATCCCACACCGGTGTGAATGGATTCACCGTGGGCTGTGGTGACATGTGCGGTCCCAACAGAAGTGACAGTATTGTGAGCACCGCCCGGGGGCAATCAGAGAGAACATGGGCCGGGCGAATACAACAGACATGCAGTGGAGACATGGACTGCGATTCAAGCCCAGAATGCACCGCGGCTGGGGTCAATTCCTTCCACCGCTGCTGCGGGTTTCTGTTCAGAAGTTACTTTTCATTCACCCCTGCCATGGTGACCATTCACCACACTTCTGGACTTCCTCCCACCCTGACCTCATGGAACGTGGTTAGCTTCACCCCGGGCCGCGTTTGACTGTGCTGAACATCTGGATGCGAGCAAACAGACATGCACGGCGCTTTCACCACCCCCCACGTATGACTGAGGTTGACTGTGGTGGACACTCACCACGTCACTTCTGAACTCACCCTCGGGTTTCAAACCGAACTGCCGAATGTCCAAACCACATTCTGTTCACACATTCTTAGTGCTGGACCATTCTTGACTAGATACCTTTGGTAAGTTATAATTGATTTAATAAAGGATTGCTGGCCAGATACCTTTAGTGAGTTCTGACTGATTTAATAAAGGATGCCACCTCTTGACAGGGGTTGGGTCACCAGGAGCACATCACACCAGTGCTTAAGTGTCTGCACTGACTGCCAATAGCATTCCGGGCACAATTCAAGGTGCTGGTTTTGACCTATAAAGCCCTAGATATCCTGGGCCCTACATATCTAAAGGGCCTCCGTATGACCTGTAATGACCCCCAAGATCAGTCACGGGTGCCCTCTTGCAAGTTCCATCATTGGTCCAGGTCTATACAACTGGGACTCACAGAGAGACATTCTCGGTGGTTGCTTCAAGGCTTTGGAACTCCCTTCCCTTGGAGGTTGGTCTAAGCCCTACCTTGTGCATCTTACAAAGGCGGTGTAAGATGTATTTATTCAGTCAGGCTTTGAACAGGCAGGGGTAGATTTTTGGTTTGGGGTGGAGTTGGGCAGGTTGTTTTTTTAAAAAAAATAATTTTATGGGTGGGTGCCTTTTATTGTTTTATGGGTCTTATGCAATGTTTTCATGTTAACTGTCCTGAGCCTTTGTGGGATAGGGCTGGGTAGAAAAATAAATAAATAAATAATTAATTTCCAATATGTATGTCTTACCCCCTTTGGTCTCTAGGGTAGCAATACTGATGAATTTATCTTAAAGGAATGCTCCTGCCCATCAGTGGGAGGCACCTTTGTTGGGGCTGGCCAGGAATCCCTGTGGGCTTGGAGGGGTGGGGGCACAGCTAGGTGTTTGCCTGCCCCTCCTCCTTGACCACCTGAGTCCATTGGCCTATGGCCAGGTGGGAATTTTCTTTGAGGGAGGTGGGGCCAGCTTTGGGGCCAGCTTAAATAGCAATCCTGATGGATCTATTTGGAACAGCTACTTCCTTTTGTGAGTGTGACAGAACTGTAAAGTTTCCCAGGGATCTATTTCAGGCAGGTGTGTATGTGAAAATCAGCTGCATGTCACCCCAAAACATGCCCCCATTCACCAATAGAAACTTGTCCAATAATAAAAGTTTTCACCATGAGCACTTTGACTCCTGTCCCACACCAGGGCAAGCTGCACAGGCACCAGGCAGCCATTCCTGCCACTCCCTGCCTGCACAGCTCTTATGGAGTATGAATCCAGCCCCTGGCGAGGCAAAGGTTCCCCACCCCTGATGGGCAATAAGTCTTTTGAATGGTGAATTTTTTAAAAGGAGTAATGCCCATTTTTACAAAAAGCCACAGTGTTGTGGATTAAATCCTCACTCTGTTGAAGTCACTGTGAAAAGTCCCATTAACTTCATTGGGATCGAGGCTACCCACTTAAACAAAAAGTTGGAATAATAGATTTTCCATGATCCAAATCAATTATTCTAAATGGATGTTTCTATGATCCCAGAGTCCTTTTAGGTGGCTAGGCTACTTGCTTAAGTGTACAATTATAAAGATTCAATTGTTGTGCAAAAAGATTATACATTTTACAGCCTCCTACTGTAATACCAAGAAACACTGGAATCTTTTAAAATATCCCAATTTAAGGCCTCATTAACTTGTGTAATAACTTCAATGTTCCATTTACAATGTTGTACTGTAGCTAAGGGTCAGTAGGCATTTACAATAACTGTTTAAAAACATTTCATAAGCTTTCTATATAACTTACGCATTTTAAATTGCTTTACAACAAAATCTGGTGTATGTTTTTGGCTCATTTTTTAAAAGGAAGAAAGCTATGTTAATATTAGGGAGAAGTAAAATCTAAAAAAGCTTATTGCCATGATTTACCGAATTTTTGAACTAACTTGTTGCAAATGAATTGCTTTATATTCATGTTCCTTATATTTGTTTTCAACTTATACTGAAAAAATCAAGGTTGATGGTAGAATATTCAGCTGTGAATCTGAAGGATATAACACTCTAGTTCCCAACCTTTTTACCTTTGTGATGCCATTTTGAGATTTAATATAATCCTGTGATCCTTGACAGCAACAAAAACACACATTTGAATATCAATTGGTATTATGACCAATATCCCCCAGGTGGGATAACATATACAGATAGGGTTATCCAACCTGGAATAACAGTCCTTACACTCTGGGAAACTCTGATATTAATATTGCCATACTGATTCAGACCAAAGGCTCAATATCATCTAAGAGCAAATAGTACAAGGCACTTCAGAGGAAACATATAAGAAAATTATGGAGTGAATCATGCCGGTTATTCACTCCCAGTATACAGTAGTGAGAGTTTAGGAATATACCATTTTGTCTAATAGCCATAAATGAATCTGTCATCCATCATGAATGTGTTTATCGGAGTTGGAAGGGAGGGGAAGGAGAAGTCCACAGGGGACAATAGCCAGGAAATCTCTTAAGGTATAATGGACCCCCTCGGGTTGTTAAGCGGCTAGCCCAATATAGGTAATGCCAAACTGTCATCACAGGGGAGATGTTTAGTTTCCCAGTTGGCTAGAGAGAGTGTGAATAGCAGGATACAATAGCACACATTGACTAACACAGTAGGAGGGAGTAACCGACTTCCCAGAAAAGGAGGTGCACTGTATTGTGGGGAAGCACCAGAAAGGGAAGGGTCCCCTGGGTAACCCAGGAATAAACTCAGGGTGCAAAGGGGGTTCTACAGGGAATGCTAATGATGACACACAAAAAGGAAGCGTGGGGGTGGGGGGAGGCTAGGTAAGAAGGAATTTAAGGGGAAGGGGAGAAGACTTAAACAGAGGGAGGAATGTAACAGGCTCTTAAGGAAACTCTTACAAGAACAATAAACACATAACAAGAGTAGACACTTAACTCACTGCACGTAGATCAACAGGAGCAGACAGAAGCCAGCTTACACACTAAGCACTAAGGCTTAATCACCAGCAAAGGACTTCTTCCTGGGCAGGTTTAAATAAGCCTCTGCTAATGCAAACAGCTTCAGCATAGCTTCAGTAAGTACCATGAGTCATGATGGTGCATCTTAAAGGGACTATTCTGCCTCTTAAAACAAAGCTGGGAGTGTCTGTATCTGACAGTGTTTCATCCTTTTTCTTTGCTCAATTATACCATTCGTTGTTATTAACCAGATAATGTATGCTGTTGTTGGTAAGCAAATTTCAGTTTCGTAATCTCAAATATTTATATCAGGAATCAGATTATGGAAGATTATGTTCATCCTATCTGGTAACAGAGATAATCATGCAACCTACATGTACAATCCTGAATTTTGAATTCTGACTGAATATTCAAAGCGGTTTCATGAGCAACCCATAAATTGGCTAAGAATTGCATAAAACAATTTTCAAAGAAATATGAAAAATGCAGAAATTTATTGAAGTCATGGTCTCTTTATAGCCTGCTAAATGGCTACATTTAATTAATAATTCTTTGCTGTGGCAAATGTGCTTACCATTAGATGATAATATCCAATTTTACATTTGTGCCCTTATGAATATAATAAGCAAATGTTTAAACAGGGGCATATTTATATTTATTAGGTATATGCATCAAACAAGGTGCAACATTCTAAATTTAGCCTTGCTCTCTGAGCCTTTGAGATGAATTAGGAAGTTAATACAAATGATCTTTGGTTTTGGGGATATATAAAGACTACCTTAAACACCTTAAAAATGCAAATCAGTTGTTGTCTACAGTTCAGAAGAATATTTTCTGAAGAATATACAAAGCATCAAAAAGTGTATTCCTGGCACACATAACCTATGCAATTCCATAGGTTCATTAGATAGTGAAGGAGCCTGTACTGACATCTGCAATTATGGGTCATTTACTAGGTGTGTGTTGGCTCACAAGTGGTGGATGGATTGTGTGTTTGAATCAGCCTTGCAACAAGTTAAAGGCATAATTTCTTGAGACCTGGACAATTTGTTTAGTGATGCCTTATCCATTGAAGGCTCAGCCCTCCCAAGCAACAAATGTCACTGTAGTAATGTGATAAAATGTCTAAGGGACATTCCTCAGTCATGAAAGGCGATGGGAGCTGAACCACTGACTTCAATGGGGACAGGATTCAGACATAATGTAGCTTTTGCAGTTGCACTATTTGAAAGTTATGGAATCACAGTGTAGTGTTACTTAAAAGAACAGGGGAGAGGCGTCTAGAAATGTGCGGGACCCTGAAAAAAGCTTTACATTGGTCCATTGCATCTCAGACATTGCTGATGAGGAATTTTCCCCATAGCATCTGATTTGGAATACATCACTGTGTGTTCAGAACAAATCCCCCAGTTTAACTGGAACACACGCCAGTGTAACTTGGATCAACATTAGTTTCCTGGTATAGACTATGAAATCCTTTGAAATTAAAGCAATTATATTAAGTGTAATATGCTAATACTACTGTTCAGCATGGTACTTAAACATGTGTGTAGTTCTATTGAAATCAATCAATAGAAATACTCATGTGCTTGAAGTCAAGTACCTCACTGAACCAGGACCTAATATGTCTTCTGGAGGTCTTTCACTAGAAAGAGCATATATCATGCTGCAGTGTCATGTACAAATCACAGTTAATTTGTCACTCCAGACATACCCTTCCTGTGCAATGTGCATAGGGATAGATCTGATTCTGTCATTTATTTAAATCATCCAGTAACTGCTAGCAAAAAGTAAGGAATAGCAGAGACCTAATTCCCATTTCCCAGATTGTAATACCAAAGGTGCCACTGTACAGATGTGAAAGAGCAGAAAGTCAAAACACAAAATGGAAATCACCCTATAGTATCAGCATTAGGACTGAGCTATGTCTTTGATGAGCTACATCAGAGCAATCAAAAATATAGAAAAGTTCAAATTTGAATCCAGATTTCAAGCCTTCATATACTGGAATGTTTGCTATTTTCTACCAATTATAGAAACATGAAGTTTAAAGCTAGATAGCGAATTGGTATATGGCATTCTGGCTCAGGACCTCTACTTCTAATGAATTGCCCTTCTGCAGTGCTTCTTCCAAAATACCTGTCTCCAAATTGAACAAGTTCAACGATGAGGTCAGCAGCAGTATGTCAGGTCTATCAAAGAAGTAGCACATAGACAAAATAAGCAGGAAGCATGCCCTATAAATGAATGGCAGTGCAAGCTCAGGCATGTACATGGTGCTGTTTAAGTTTAAATCTTTGGAGAAGATCTCACTGCAGTTCTAAAAGACTATATATCCTGCTGTCAAGACATGAATGAACTAATTGTGGTTTAAGTAGTGCACATTATAAAGGATGTGCTTTCTTTTTATAAATGGAACTGTGATTTATTCATATTCGTATCCTTTATTTGCTGAAGAATAAGTCCAGAACCTTCCTTGTAAGTCACCATCTCTATTGATACCTCCATTGAAATTACAATGTAATCAGTGTAGAATGTGGGAATTATATGAAATAAAACAAGTGTATTTAAAATAATCTGTCAGGGATCTATTCATGCAGAAATATAAGGTACCCATCTACCTTATATTTCACACAGAGATATATAAGGTGCCCTTTTATTTCAGTGGGAAGAAGCCATGAAATAAGTTTCCTTAACTAGATAAATAATTCAGGAAAAGCTATTCCATAGGTCATTTTTAGCTAGTTCTGTGAAGAAATGCCAGAAGTTGAACAAACCACATGCAAAATGGAGATGTCTTTATACTTTATACTGTTCACTTCTCTCCAACCTTTTTGCTACAGAACATAGGCCCTTTTCACATGGGCCACGGCTGCATGGGGGTGAGTGTGCATCGCGGTCCAAGGGGGGAGGGTTCAGACGGGGCGCACACCCATTCCCACGCATCCCCACAAATGAAGGCACCTCCATTTTTTCCGGTGCCTCTGTGCATGGGGATGTGTGAGAATGCGTGTGCGCAGGAGTGCACACAGCCACCCCCACAGGTTTCACACGGGCATATATAAAATGGATGGGATAAGAATTAAAATATGGAGGACAGTGTTGGAAAATGGAGGGGTTGTCACTGTCAGAACTAATGGTACATTGGCCAAGAGAAATTCCAGCAGGAACTGACCCTAAGTCAGATGTAAAAAAGTCACGATGTGCCAGAAGCCAAATAGAGCCAAGTTTCATGCCAGACACAAACAATCACAGCCAAGTCAGGAACTATTTAAGTATGGTGGAAGGCTAGAATTATGTGGCCACAGCTGAAGTAAAAACTAAGCAAAGTGCAAGGCTGGAGAGGAATGACTACAGGAACTATGGTAACAGACAAGGAGTAAGGGCAGGACAGAACCACACATGAAGCCACAAGCTACCCAGTTGCAGAGAGACATCCTAAAGGAGTTCTATGTGGAGCAAAGAGGAATGCAAGATGGAACTGGTCATTTAAGAGTAGGGAGGTCAGTAGAACTCAAATACTGTAACTTGGATCCATACACAGGTTTCAGATGGTAGAACAGCTGGACATTGCCCCAGGACCCTGAAGACCAGGATTTAACCCCTGCTTCATACAGTGGGAAGGGGTAGGTCAAAAGCAAAGGAGATTTCTTTATGTTCCTCTTTAGAAATTTTGAGGCAAATAATTAATTGCAGATACATATAGTGAATCAGACTCTAGCGGTATTTTCAGACGTTACAAGATCACGCTCAACCACAGTGAACCACGCTCAATCCCGCGGCAGGGTCAAAGCACCCTGAACGTCTGTTCGGTGGCCACCAGATGTTCACCACGGTCAATACCCACATGGGGTCAATTTCAACCACGCTTCTGGGGCTCCCCGCTGGACAATCTCTGGAAGCGTGGTCAAAGAGATTCCCAACGGGAAACAACAAAAAGTAACGTCTGGATGGCAATCACCGGCCAGAACCAAAGAAAATGATCCCCAGCCGGGGACAAAGCATGCAGCGTCGCTGCCAGGCAACCAGCAGCAATGCAGCTACCAGAGGAAGATTTAAAGGGAAACCTGCAGAAGGGAAGTGTGGCGGGATGGAGCGAGGAGGGAGGCAGAAGAGAGCAGTGGGAGAGAAAGCGAGGGTGGTGGAGGAGGAGGCAGTGGCAGCACTGGAGGGAGCACAGGTGGGGGAGGGGGAGACGGGGGTCATGCTGAAGATGGAGGAGGTGGAGGGACAACACCCGCTGCAGCCGGGACAGGACGCCCCAGGGACAGCAGCTGGACCATGGGAGGAGGCACCCCGGAAATGGGTAAGAGGAAACAAGGGGAGGGGAACAGGGGGCCCAGGGGCACCAAGGGGGTGCACGGGGCCAGCCCAGGCTCCCGGCAGGGAGGAGGGGAAAGGGGGTGCCCCGCAAGAGGGGCAAGAACTGCACCCAACCGTAACCCCCCAACCCCCTGTGTCCCACAGACACGGAAAAGGGCCCAGGTGGACGAGTCCCTGGAGGACACCGGCCCAGCCTGGGCAGAAGAGGAGGCAGTGGAAGAGGCGGTGGAAGAGGCGGTGGAGGAGGAGGAGGAGGACCCATAGGGGAGATGAGGGAGGAAACCCTACCACAGAGGGGGCCAGTGGGGGCTGCAGGAGACCCAGGACTTCATATGGATCTGGGGGACCCTGGAATACCAGGGGGAGCTCGCGCTCAACCAGCACAATGAGCATGTCTACCAGGACATAGTGGAGGACATGGAGGCGGCAGAGCACCATCGCACCATGGCACAGTGCCTCTCCAAGGCCAAGGAGCTGAAGAGGGGGTACAAGGCCATCTGGGACAACAATAGGCAGTCTGGCCACGGAGCCCGGACTGCCCCCTTCTACGATGCCCTGGACCGAATACTCCACATGAAGGGGTCCATAGTTGCCCCATGGCTCGTGGGGAGTGCAGTGATCCAGGGCAGGGAAAGGGCCAAGGTACCCCTGCCCCTCACCACCCCCCTGGTAGACACAAGCTCCAGGGCCCCAGACCCCCAGGAGGAACGCCCCGAGACCTCCGGCACCTGCAGCCCCCCCCCCGGAAAGCAGCCCAGAGAGCACCCACCCGAGGCCAGACAAGCAGAGTCAGAGGCTGGCACCCTCATCACCCTCAGCCAGTGGTCCCAGGGGGAGCACTCCCACACCGAGGGGCCGGCCTTGGAAGGATCCGAGACTGACATTGAGGGTAAGCGGGTGACCCGGAGGGAAGATGGACCGGGCCCACAGGGGTAGGTGCTGAGGGGGGGATGGACAGGCCAGTCCCAGCCCCCCAAAGGCAAAGCAGGAAGGGGGCCCGGGTTGCGATCGCCCAACCGTGCAACCCTACACCAACAACCCCTCCTCTTCACCCACAGGGCACAGAACACCCTGTCACAAGACCCAGGCAGGTGAGCAGGCAGGCACTGAGGAGTCTGGCCAGCAGGTGGAGGAACCAGGTGAAGCATGCGGTCTGGGTGGGAGGGTCCTCCGGGGTGCAGAGAGGGAGTCCCCGGACTGTCGAAGGGGGTGGGAGGGACCGGGGAGGGGGGTGGGAACAGGCCGGGCAACATGCCCAGGGGCCCTCAGGGCCCCTGCCCCATCCCGGGCTGGGAGCAGGTGCCGGGGGCGGCATCGGACTCACTGTCCTGTACTCACAGGGCAACCCCGGTAACCAGCGTCTCCAGGGCCTGTGCCCCCAGCACAGCGCATGAGGGAGCACTGGGCACGGGTCTGCCAGTGGAGGGAGGACCAGGAGGAGGATATCATATGGACCTTGGCGGAACAGGGGGAGAGGATGATAACGTCCGTGGACTGGATGGAGGCGGCCATCGAGCGGTCCCTGGAGTGGGAGGAGGCATGGGACATGAGGCTCCAGGCCGAGGTGCACCTGGAGTGGAGGCGGGAGTGCCGGAAGCATATCAGGCAGGTGGAAGCGCTCGGCTGGCTGGAGCAGGCCATCACAGGCATGGTGCGGGAGCACTCTGCCAAGATGGAGAGGTCCCATGATATTGGGACCTCCCTGCTCCTGCACGCGGGCACCATGTGTGCCTATGTGATGGCAGCCAGCCCCCTGGACATCCTGCCTGCCCAGGTCCCCAGGCCAGGCCCCTTGGTGCCCCCACCCCCTGCCCTGCCACCCCAGCTGCCCCCACGCCCTCTGGGGCTGCACATCCGCCTCCCGGTTCCCCCTGCCCTCCGGAGGGTGCATCCACAAAGGGGGGCACCCTGGGTCCAGGCCCCCCCCTCCCCCCAACCACCGCCCCCCTGCTGGACCAGGAGATGACCCAGGACACTGCTGGGAACATGGACAGCGGGGGGGAGGGGAGCTCACAGGGCTCCATGGCCAACACCGGGCACTCGCGGGGCCATCCCAGGAAACATGGGGGATGGGGGGATGGGGTGGGAGGGGGAGGGGTGTGTGAGGGGGGCACTATAGGGGGCGGGCACAACTGGGGTGGAGGGAGAGGGGTCAGGTGCACATGTACACGTGGGTGAAATAAATTGTGTTTGCACTATATTGCCTCCCGGGCCCATATGTGGGTGACCCCCACCCATGCAGGGGCCAGCCCAGGGAACCCCTGGGGGTTGGCCGGGGAGGGGCAGCCCTCACATCTCGGCCTCCTGGATGATATGCCTCGCCAGGGCATCCCAGATGTGCTTGGCATAACGGTACTCCCTAGGGTTCTTGGCGTTCACGTACAGGGGCACCGGGCCGGGGGCCTGGTTGGGTTTGGGGTATTCCAGGGCTGCCCCCTCAGTCTCGCACATGTTGTGGAGCACACATCAGGCACCGATCACCAGGACCGACATCTCCACGGTGTAGTCTAGCCGGCCAGCGAGGCTCCTCCAGCGCTGCTTGAGGGCCCCGAAGACTCGCTCCACCACGGTCCTGCTGGAGCACAGGCGGGTATTGTATAGCACCTCTGCAGGGGTGCGTGCAACTGGGTAGACCTTCAATAGCTACCGGGTGAGGGGGTAGGCAGGGTTGCCCAGGATACAGGGGGGCATTGGTACTCCCTCGATTCAGGTTATCCCCATGTCAGTGAAGTCCCCCCGGAACATCCAGGCATAGAAGGGAGAGATGATCATGATCCGGGCATCATGACTGCAGCTGGAGTTGCCCGTGAAGATGTCTGTGAACTGGGCCCGGTGATCCTGCCATCACAGCCCCCTGGTCCACCAGCTGGATTGTTATGTCCAGGAGCACGCCCTCCACAGGCTCGCACACATCCCGGAGGATAGAGGCAACAGTGCTCAGGCCTACCCCGACGTGCTGGGAGATGGACCGGCAGGAGTCGGGCATTGCTAGGGCCCAGACCCCTATTGCCACCCGCTGGACCATGGGGATGGGGGTCCTCATGGGGATGTGCTGTCACTCCAGTCAGGGCGTAAGGAGCTCAGCGTGCTGGAGCAGGGTGAGCTTGTCCATCCTAAAGTGGGCCCTCCAGGATGCCTCATCCCACTGGGCCAACTCCCTGGCCCACCAACCCTGTGCCCGTTCAGAAACCCATATCCACCTGTCAATGGGCATAGAAAGCAGGGCTGCCCAGCGCATGGTCTCCCTCCCCCACTGGAGGCGCCCGGCTGCCTCGCGGAGCACCGCAGGCCGGGTTTGGCCCTGGCTCACAGCCTGCCAGCCTGCCCCAGAGAGTCTCTGCGCCCTGAGCCAGGCGAGGGCTCTCCTGCAGCCATGGTGGGCCCTACGGGCCCTTGCAGCCCTCCAGGCCAGGGTAACCCGCAGGCAGGAGCCCAGGTGCAGCTCTGTGGTAAGGAGGTGCAACTGCTCGGTGTAGTCATGGTACCACTCGGCTGCGAGCACTAGGTACATCCAGTAGGCAGCTGCCCTGTCCCGCTCCATGGTGGTGGTGGCCCCAGGGGTTGGGGGACAGTTATGACAGCCCTCTGATGGCTGGGTGGGCTGGGGCCCAGCCCCTAGCCGGGTGGGCCCCCCAATGTGGTGCTGGTGTCCATGGGTGTGTGGTTGGGTGCACCTGCTGCCGGTGCATGGGGCCTTGCGCCTGTATGGGTGCACGGGGCTGTGCGCTCCTTGTGCAGCTGCATGCCATCAGCCATCACTGCCCCCCCTCCCTGTTTGCAACACCGTGTCCTTGCCGGCCTGATTAGCCATTCTGTGTGTGCAATTGTTTTCTGCAGCTGTGCCGGGTCCACACCCCACCCCATGCCTCACTTCATTGTGCTACAATGTTGCGGCCTGTGGCCGCCTGTCCTGTCCTTGGGACCCCTCGGAGGCCTCCCCGGCCCTGGAGGGTATGTGTGTCCCCCTGTCCATGGTGTTATTCTCCCTGTCTAGCTGGACCATGGCTGGTTGTGCATCCACCAGACTCCCGCTTCCCAGCCCCCATGGGGCCCCCCATAGCTGGACCTTCCACAAGACCAAGTCCCTGTGTGACCTATGGCATACCCCAGCTGTGCAACTGCTTCTGGGCTGCCTGGAAAGCCATTCAGGTCACGGTGCTTATGCGAGCCTGAGCTCTGGCCTTCGCTACTTCGGCTATGAGGCGAGCGCTCGTGATTGCCGGCTGCATGCGGAGACTCTGGGGCTGGTTCCCTTCCCCGATGGGCACATCCCAGAGATGAGGTGCTCTCATGTGGCCTGGTCCGTGTCTGAGACCGTGTCTGCAATGTCTGTGTGCAGCCTGGCCGCCTACACGATCTGCCTTGCAGAGGGGGGCCCTGCCTTGGTCATGTCCTACTTTGGCTGTGTTCACAGGGTCCATGGGTACCAGCGCTCCCATGGGGCAGTGTAACACTGGCTGTTGGAGCTGGGACAGCTTCCATGACCCCCTGTTGCTGACTGCTGTGTGTCGGAGCCTACCGCGGCGGAGCTGTCCGCGCTGTCAGGCATGTGGTCCCGCCAGTTGGGACTGTCAATGCAGGATCCCTTCAAGGCCTACTACGTGATCGCCCACCACATGTCCTGGTTGGGGTACCACTGGGGCATGATCCATTGGCCCCACCTGGTTCACCAGGAGGGGCACCCAGCCCCTGGGCCTGTGGTGGCCCCCAGCAGCTGGCTGTGAGTCCCGGTGTGCCTCCCGGACCCCGGTTGCCTGCCCCCATGTGGGCTCCCACCCCTGCCTGGGGGCCGGTCTCTGCTGGCTGCTCCCTCCCTGATGTCTCTGCAGTGCTGCTGTGCTGCCTGCTTTCCGGGGTGCTGCTGCCCCTGCCTGTGGCTCCGGGCCCCCTCTGGGCCCCTCCCCCGGTCTGCCTCGACACCTGGGGTTCCCCTCCGTGGTTGCCTTCCCTGGTGTCTGGGTCCGGCACTCTGCATGGCCTTGCTGACCCGCCTGTGTCCAGCGGACTGTCCCCACCCACCAGCGCTGCCACCTGCTACCCCCCCCTTGGGTGCCTGTGTGACCTCGGGGTTCTAGGGCCCCTGGACTGCCCCTCACTCCTTCCTCCGGGTGTGTGTGTGCATCCTTGGACCTGCAGCACTGCACCGGCTCTCCTGCCTGCCCTCCATTGACCCCTCTCTGGGTGTGGGGTCTACGTGTGCCTCCTGGACTGTTCCCAGCTGGCTCTCTGTGCAGTGCGGGCCCCCGCTGTGCCTTTTTCCTGAGCTCCTGGGGCCCCCCATTCTGGGGCTGACTATGTTGCTGTGGGGGTGCCCGTGCGGCCAGTTCTGCTGTGGGGGTTGTGGTTGCCGTTGCCTGTGTCCTGCCCTGCCCCTTTGCCATTACCCCCCCCCGTTCCCGTTGTGCCTTGTGTGTTGTCTGGGCACCCGTGTCCCCCTTCCCTTCCTTTCCCTTCTGTGTGTGTGTGTGTGTGCCCGGGCATGTGTTTGTGCTGTGTGTTCCACTGTGGCCCCGCTGTCTGTGTGCCTGTTGTGTGTGGTACCTGTCTGGCTCTTCTCCCTCTCCCCCCTCCCTTCCCGTTTCCCTTGTGTGGGCATTCCCTTGTGTGCCTTTTGGCTTCGTTTGCCCTCTGGCAGCCATGTCTGTGTCCTGCTCCTGCCCAGTGGTTTCTGGGTGTTTTGACCACGGCCGGGAATCAGTGTCACGTCTGTTGCGCTGCCCCGGCCCATGATCTGCCGGCTCGATTCCCTGCCGTGGTCCCGGTCCCATCACGTCTGTTCGGGGCTTTTATTTGCCCCGGGGGGTGGTTGTTCAGTTCACCCCCACCGGGAATCCACTGTGGTGAACCGGGTGCCCGTCACGTCTGAAATCACCCTAGTTCACATCATACCTGTACATGCACTTCTGTTATAAGAATGTGATCTCCCATTAGTATACTGCCTTTAAACCTGTCTAATTCCCCTTTTATATTGGTTTCAAGTCAGAGGGTGAAAACAGACATGACGCTAACCACCCTTGGTGGTCATTTATGCATGTTTCAGGGCTGCATAGGGCACCAATACAGCCCTGCAACATGCATAAAGAACCACCCAGGGTGGTTAGCGTCATGTCTGTTTTCACCCAATGAGTCCTTCCCTCCATTTTGCAGAGTCATTCTTCTTATAGTTCACACTTAGTTCAGGCATCAACTAATTTGCATACCTTTCCACATAATACCCTCAGGGCAAGGTGTATTGCCCAAATTTACAGAGAGTGGGCAATGTGCAAACACCATGGGAAATGGAGAACTAATCCATACTTCTGAATCCTGCTTAGAGTTCATTGCATCTTCCAGAACCTCTGTGGCCAAAACAATGGAATTCTCAGATTGTAAGTGCTTTGAGACAGGAAATATATCTAGCTGTATGTTATGCATGTTTAAAGTGTTGTGGTGAAAATAATTTTATACAGCATAAATGAAAAATTCCTAGATTATACGCTTAATAAGAAAAGGCTCAATATTTACTTTTTGTCAGTAGTCTCCATTCTAGGTAATTTTGATCACTGAGGAATATTTTGGTTCCTTTGCTTGTTGTTCCAGGAAAAATAGTGATAACTTGGAAGTGATATGGCTTATTGAAGTACTTTTTAATACTACCAGGTAGTATGTACATATGGTTCATGTATACTGTATAATTTTTCCATGCTTTGTGTTCTCCTCAGACTTCAAATGCAGTATTTATCAGTCTGCAGACCAAAACTATGTGCATGCCATATCATTACTAGCTCAGGGGGAATCATTCGAACCAATGTAATTTACTCAATATTGGTCAGTTTGACTCCTGACCCTGGTCCCTTGACAGTGTATCCTTGGCAACCCTTGATGTGTGTTAAGTCAGGATGTGCTTATTGGTCTTATCTGTGACAGCTTGCTAAAGGCTGCTTAACATAGCTTGGTCTTTTCAAAGGAAAATTAGGAATCCAATAATATAACATATTCTGATCAGACTGTTATTTATACAGGCAGAGAAACAATAACTTTTGTCTTTATAATAAAATGATGAAATCTGCACACCAAAAATGTAGGGAAAATACTGGCAACAAACAAAATAGTAAATAAATGCTTTGGTAAAATAATCCAGAGCGTAAATGAGATGGAGAATGTAAACAATTATTTAGAAAAGATTCTCCTCTTCTCCTCTCATGTGTGAACCTTCATGTCCTCAGTTTGCTGAGCCAGTTACGAAAACAGAAAATGAGCTAAATTCTGCTCTGATTTACATCAGCATAACCCTATTAAAGACAGCGAGGCTCTACTAGTTTAAATGAGATCAAACTATGGCCTTTTCAGCTAATATCTTAGGGTCAGATCCTCAACATGGCTGTTTTTTCACTGTTTTGGGTGTGCAAAGTTTTTATACAGATAGTTTAATCACATCATTCTTTTGTGTGAGAAGAATCCTTGGGTGACATAGCAGGAGGATGTGGGGGTAAAATTCTGTAAATAAATAAAAATAAAAATAAAAATAAATAAAGCAGGCAATCCCCTTCACCCCTGAGCGTGCCCCGCTATCGGGGGCAGAGGGCTTTGTCCTGCCCCCATTAGAGAAAGGAGGCAAGGCACAAGGCTATTGCAGGAGGCATGGCAGGTCTGCCTGCAGGTCGCTAGGGGCAACCCAGTTAGAAAGCAGTTCTCGTCTTGTGAGACCTGTGGGCATCGTTTTGTGGTCTCCATGGCTGAATCAGCAGTTGGCCCCGAGGAGCTGAATGAGAACGGAGCACCCACCCACCCTATATATTTGTCCCTGTGGGCTCAAGCTGGTCACCCATCACAGAGGCCAGGAAGAAATTTTTTATACCAAACCCTAATTGGTTATGGGTTTTGGTAGGTTTTCTCCTTTCTCACAGTGCAGATAACTATTAATTTGTAATCAGACTGATGTTGCGTTAATTTTAAGTTCATTGTTGCTCTCAATTGCAGGAGTCCAGTGAGTTAGTTAATGTTGTTATGGTTAACTGAAGTCATCTCCTTATGAGATGGGGCTGTGTGGGGAAGCAAGAGCAGGAACAGCCAGGTTTCACCTAAGGCCCTGGAGTGGGGATTGAGCAATTCACGGGCCATTGCCTCCTCTTCTGCTTCAGATCACGACAAGTATACAATGCCTTCCCAACCAGCCAGGCGACTGGGGCGAGAGTGACCTAGGACAATTAGAAGAATTGGGGGCAGTACTGAGTGCTAGCTGTGGGATCACCGGCTTTTCCGGTATCCGATAATGCCGGTACTGGGCGTACTGGCATTATCGGATTCAACCCGGTAAATCCGGTCCGGTTACCGGATTCCGGGTACCGGATTTTTTTTTTACATTGCAGCCATTTAAATGAATGGCTGGCTGCAATGTAAAAAGTTTTTAAAAACCCACCAAAAAAACCTCCCCGAGTCCAGGCTGCGCGGGTGGAAGGGGGGACACCCCCCCCACCCACCCTGCCCAGCCTGGATTTTTTAAAAAAAATTCCCCTCCATTGCCGGCAAGTTCAACCTAGAGCCCCCCCCCCAGCACCAGTGGCTGCGGCGTCCCAGCAGCAGCCGGTAAGTATAGATCTGATCCCTGGAGGGGTTAACACCCCCCCACCCCCCCAGGGATCACCCTACTACAAGTTCCCACTGGATCCAGTACCTTCAGTTCAGCTCCGGGGGCGGCGGGTGGTCCGGCGGCCTCAGCGCCGGCTGTGGCTGCCGGCTTCAGAGACGCTGTAGGCCTTCCGGGGAAACCCGGAAGTTCCCCGGAAGGCCTAGAGC
>QEPC01013781.1:144804-180405 GCA_003113815.1 Sphenodon punctatus | reverse complement strand
GATGAAGAGAGAAGAGCAGAGATTTCCTGGAGAGAGGCAGGAGGGAAGGATGTGAGGAGGGAGGGGGGCGGGGGAAGGGGTGGGAGGGGAGCGGGGGGCGGAGGAGGGCGGGAGGCAATATCCCGACGGATCTTGTCAATCTTGGAGGTGAAGAACGACGCAAGATCCCGAGCAGCAAGGGAAGAGGGCGGGGGATGGCGGGGGAGGGCAGGGGGGTTTGAGAAGGGAGTCGAAAGTAGAGAAAAGGCGGCGAGGGTCGCGGGAGAAAGATTCGATCCTAGAGATGGAGACAAAGTAATTCAGATGATATCTTTTACTGGACAATTTCTGTTGGTGAGAGTACTCAAGCAGGTCCTTCCTTAGGCACATAGAAAATCAGAACTAACAGGCTTCATTATGGGTATTTTTAGACATGACAGGAATGCTGCTAACCACACTGAACTACAGTGGATTCGGTGTGGTGGCAGCGATCCCATGCACGTTTATTTGCTCCTGGCCAGATGTTCACCAAAGTGAACACCCGGCCGGGATCAAATTGACCATGGTTCTAGAGGTGAGACCGGCCTCACCTCCAGAACCATGGTTGGTTTGGCCATGATCTGGGACGGGGCTGGGAATGGCCGCGGGTAACGACTGTTACCCATCCCCAACCCGGAATCAGGTTCCAACCATGGGACAGGATCGGGCACAGCGGCCTGATTGGCCGCTGCACCTGCCCATCTCCCCGAGGGCAGGCAGCCATGGAAGCACGGGGAAGCGGGGCTCAGTGGCCGCAAGGTCATGCTGCACAGCACCACCCCGATTCCACACTGAGATCAGGCTGGTACGTCTAAAGGATGGCTGGCCTGAACATGGACCAGGATCCAAAACAGATCCCGGTCCAGGTTTCAGTGTGTTGGGCCTGGAGGCCCAGCACGTCTGAAACTACCCTATATTGCATTTGTTACTATTTAGAAAACATAAGATTCTAGACATACTATTGGGATTTAGATTGGTGGGTGGATTGCAAAAAATGTAGAAACTGACACAAATGTGCACAAGTACAAAGACAGTGAAGATCTGAACAAAAGTAGCTTTCAACAAGTAATGTGAATGCCTGCTCAGTAATGTGTAGCTAGAAAATGTACAAAGACACTCAACTAATGAGGAGCAAATTTTTTAAATGACAGAGGTTTAATCCAGATGACTAGCTGGAGATTCAAGTGCTTTGCTGAAAGTTATTCCCATTTTTTTTTTTATTTTTTTTTTTTGTCGGAAAATCAGCTGGAACTCTCAAGGACATTTTTTCTTGAGATGCTGAAGCTCTCTCTGATTAAACAAAATATTAAAATGGATATTCAAGAGTGAAATACCAATGCTTTAGTTGAACTGTGCTTTTTACAACTCCAGCAACATTTAGTAATACACACTTAAACTAAGGTGTGAATGATCATCGCCAGAGAACCTTCAAAGCTGAAAGAGATGCAGTTCTGGATTGGCAGGCTAGTTTAGAAATAACAAATTCTACAACCACTTTCACGTAATTCTTCCTTAGCTTTCTGTTGCTGGCTTTGATTATCAGTGGAAGCTGCAGAAACCTAGTGTAAACTAGTCTTTAAGGTTTCCAGCACAAATTTTCACACTCAGAATACCTGGATACATGTTACTGGGGGATAGAGATATGCTCTGAATTAGGCAGGTGCAATTCCTACTGAAATCAACAGGCATTGCACACACTCACATACGGTGAGTTGTCTAAAACTCTGAACCATCTGCATTTTGGAAGCTTGACTATGGATATTTTCAAACATGACACCACTGCCTGTGGCCATGCTTACCCCGGCATGGCCACGGGTGGCGGTGTCACATCTGCTCCCGCCCGCCAGATGTTCACCACGGGTGGGAGAAGAGTACACCCAGGACCATGTCAGGGCTAACCTGGGATGTACGCTGGGCTCCCTGAGAATGCACATCCCAAGTTTAGCCCCACCATGGCCTGGGGAAGCCTACCACAGACTGTGGTAGAGTGGGCCATGACATCTGATGGTTTGCTCTACTGAAACCCGGCCAGTGGATGGAGCAGTTCCGGTCAGACATGGCAGTCTCCTAGGCTGCAGCACTCACCTGTCAGGGAGGAGGCGGGGCCGCGCTGAGGAGCATGGGGTGTGTGACTGTGCGGACCAATGTCTGCATGTCTCCTGCCATCTCCCCACCCCCTTCTCATTCCAAGACCCTGGTGGGGTTGGGTCGCCAGGAGCACATTACACCAGTGCTCTGATCTCTGCACTGGCTGCCAATAGTCTTCTGGGCCTGATTCAAAGTGCTGGTTTTAACCTATAAAGCCTTACATGGTTTGGGCCCTGCTTATTTGTGAGACCGCCTCACTCCCCGGGTTCTAGATTGGCCCCTGCGGTCGTCCAGGGGTGCCTTGTTGGAGGTCCCCCGGGTTCTCTGGGGGGCCACGCAGAATAGGGCGTTCTTGATGGCTGCGCCATGCCTTTGGAATTCCCTCCCATTGGGGGCACGGTTGGCCCTGGACCTCCCGGCCTTCTGTAGGAACTGCAAAACCTGGCTGTTCCATTAGGCATTTGGTGAGGGAGAAGGGTATGGTGGGGGAGTTAGGAAAGGTGGTATGGAGCTGTTATATGACTGATTTATTTTATAGTTGAATTATTTTTATATTTATATGTGCTATTGTTAGCCGCTCTGGGCCACATGTGGCAGGAGAGAGCGGGATATAAATTTTGTAAATAAATAAATATAAATAAAATAAATGTTTGTTTGGTGGCCAGGGCTCTCACCCCAGACAGGATTTAAGCATGGTGGCTTTTTTAGACGTCACGTGTAAAAATACCCTATATTGAAACAGAACCTAAACCCTCGAGTTTTTTGTGGCTTTAATACAGTACATATATTATTTCAATTTACCAAAGCATATATTCCTAAGTGTCTAGCTGAAATCTATGCAAAAGAGATTCCATAAGCACTACTGAAAGCCTAAAAACGATTATAATAGTTATCCTGTAATCTCTAATACTTATTGCAAGAACATTAGGTTTGAAGAGGGTTTTCCTTTCTCTTGTTACTATATAATAATTTCTAAAATCATGCTTTATTTTAAGCAGGAAGATCCCTTCTCTGGATTTTCTATTTGGTGGAGATGCTTGAAGGTTTGAGTTTCATTGCGTTTGTTTGTTTGCATTTTTATCTTGTCCTTCCCCTTAAGGGTCAGGGCAGGTATATAGCATTTCTGAGTAGCTCAGCTTATCCAGATTATGTGGCTACTATAGCCTTTTGGTGGTTCATTAGCAATAAGAGATGTAGGAGGCAAACTTCTGAAAACAGAACTTTTGTTACATATGATGTGAAACCAATGTCAGATGCATAGCCTCTACTCTTTGTGTAGCAGCCTGGCCCTGGTAAGTAGGGATGGGTGAACGCGGTTCGGAAGTTTGGAGTTCGGACCAAACTTAACTAGTTCGGTCGACGGAACCGAACTTCTGAACCGAACTCAATTTTCCGAATTTCCGAACTCGGTTCTGTTCACCCATCCCTACTGGTAAGAGTCACCTATCTGCCTCCTAAAACTGTACTATATTGCTTTAGTTTCGATCACTGTGCTAGAGTGCTCTGGGGAGGTGATGGGGAAGAGCAGGGACCAACACAGGCTGTCCTGCCTGGTGATGCAGACTGTGTCTATTGGTGCTGCTGTTACTCCTGGAAACCTGTACCCTCATCCTCCCCTTGACAACTAGTGCCACAAGGCCTCTATTCGAAGTTGTTCCTAGGGAAGATGAAATGGGAGGGGGAGGGACAAACACAGGCAGTGCATTGGATACTCTGGCTGCCAGAAAGGAGCCTACCATCAGCCTCCTGCCTCTTAAAAACTGGCTGCACTGCCTGGGGCAGGCAACACCAAAAAGCAACACCAAAGGCCACCCTTTAATGTTGCCCTATAGTGATGACAGAGGTGGGGAGAGTGGGACTTTGGAAAACAGAGGAATGTGTATTTTAATGAAAGTTGAAGTTTTGTGCTGGGAATGGCTGGGTTGGAGGGACTTTGGTATGGCTATGACCCCCTTCCCCACCCTGTAAGAGTGGGTGGTATGCGCTCAGGGTATGGGGAGTCCCCTGAGTGTGAGATGGGGAAGTAGGTGGGGTTTTTTTGTAGAGGGTTTAATTTTATTTGTACTATTTCACTTATTTGCATTGTGATATCAATGCACTGTAATATTTAAGTAATTTATTGTAATGCATTGTCCTTAGTGCACTGAGACCTTTGGGGGAAAGGTGGGATAGAAATTTTAAATAATAATAATAATAATAATAATTAATAAATAATTAATAATATCATAGTATGTATCCAATCATAAAGCAGGAGAGACCCAGCCTGAGAGATGCTTTGCAGGGGCACATGCATGTGTTGTGTGACTTGCAGCCAAATGAAAATTTTGGCATGCGACTCATGGGGTTGGAAACTTTGCCCACCTCTGGGCTCAACTTTCAGGGGCGGGTTGTCAGGAGCACATTACACCAGTGGTCTGGAGTCTGCACTGGTCACCTATAACTTTCCAGGCACAATTCAAGGTGCTGGTTTTGACCTTTAAATCTCTAAATGGCCTAGGCCTTATATATCTAAAAGATCACTTTTCCTACAATGCCCTGTTGTGGCCCCTGTAATCGGCCGGGAGCACCCTCCTCTGGGTTCCATCTGCCACTTTTGTCTGTATGACAGAGGCACACAGAGGGTTGTTCTCAGTTGCTGCCCCAGGGTTGTGGAACTCCCTCCCCCTGGGAGCCTGAGTGTCTTTTGGAGGTGGTGTAAGATCTTTCACTTTAGTAAAGCATTTTGGTGGGGATAAGAACTGGGTGGGAGGCTGTTGGGTGGTTGGGTTGGATTGGGTTGGGGGTGTTTTGGGGTTCTATTTTAATTTCTTTTAACTGTATTTTATGTTTTTTTGTGAGCCGCCCTTGGAAAAAATAAATAAATAAAATAATTAAATAAAATAGATCCATGATTTCAATTTCAATATTTTATTAAGCATAGCCAAAGGCCATTGCTGAACAAGACAAACATAGACATGACCATACATAACACATGGTCCACGTATACCATAACAGTCAATAGGAGACAAGTACATACCTCGCAGAATTAATACTAAAACTCCTCCCATGACAGAGCTACTTCATATGACCCACCAGGGCACCGAAATCAAGGAACCTAGGTGCCCTTAGAGATGCCCAGTGACCCTTGATACTAGAGAATAGTGCCCATGAGGGCCCACGGGCCCCCTCTTAACCCTCTGATCCGTAGCATGCAGCCTTCCTTTCTAGACGAACCGACCCCTAATCGGACTGAGTTGGAAGTTTGAAGTTAACAAACTGATGTCTCCTAGTAAATGCTGCAGTCAGAAACTTTACCACAGGACAAGTAATATCCTGGTTAACATCTGTAAGCAAAAATTCCATTCTCCTGAGATCAGACCATCCAGGGTGGCTTAACAAAAGCACCCCCAAAAACTTAACCCAGAGGTGATCATACAAGTGGCACCTAAGTAGCACATGATTGATAGTTTCAACCTCAGACTGGTCAAAGGGGCAAAGTCTCTGTACAAAAGGCACCCTCACAAGTCTACCAACCCAAAGCTGGGTTGGAAGAGCATTAAATCTTGCAGCCAGCATCAACCACTTTTCTCTGGCCGTAAAACTCGCAGCCAGATACTGGGCTAGTATGTCCACCCGGGGTGCCAGACTCAAGTAGAAAGACATATGCGTAGAGGTTGCCACCCAACTGTTAGGGTAGGGGGGGAAAGGAATGCGGGAACCCAGAGGGGAGAAACCTGCTAACCCCAAAACCAGAGATACAAGAAGTCCTTCGCACTCGTCCCACTCGCTCGGGCTATATGCTCTTGTGATGGAAAGACAACCCCTCAGTTTAACGGTTGGACCTAGTGCCTCCCAAGGAAGGCAGGCCTTATCATCATTGGGGTGGGGATAACGTAGCCCAGAGCTCAGCCCCCACTCGTGCACTCTGCACCCGGGACCCACCACAACCCTTACCCCCACACTGCAAGCGTTCCGAAAGACTGCACTTGGGAAAGGAAACAAGGAGGTGCTCGTACAAGTGTGGGGAACCAGGGAAGGTTGTTCCCAGGACAGTAGGGAGGGGGGGAGGGAAACCACGCACACAAGGAAAATACAAATCAATATACCAAAAAGAGGTAAGAAGGGAAGGTGCTGCACACTCACACCAGTCACGTACTTTCACTCTCTATAGTCCACACTCCACTCACTTACCACACATCCACGTTCGCACAACCCACTCCTCTGCTCTCGCTCTTCATGCACTGCCAAGCTTTCACCATCCACGCTCTCCAAACACACCCATGATGCCACAATTCTACTCTCTTCGCAAGGGGCCAGTCTCACAGCTGCGCTGATCACCGGTGCCGCTGTGATGAATGCTCCCTTCCTTTATTGCCCTGGCTCCACCCCCTCAAGTGCCCGGATGTGCGTGGAGCGACGCATGGTGCCTGCTGGCCCTGCCCCCTTGATCCACTGCTCTTTCAGGGGATCCTGCCTGTGTGTGACGTAGTGCCACTCTGAGCTGGTCTCCCCTCCGGGGTTTCCCTTCCTCCCGCTATGCTTCAAGGGTAACACCCAGCGCTTCCACCCACCGTGAAGCCCCCAAAGCACCCGACCACAGCAGAACCTTACACCGACCCCTCTCCTCCTGAAGGTCCACATCCTTCCACCTATACTTTATTTCCACCGCCGCCGCCCCTGGGTCCTTAGCTAAAATATAAGGTCAGGACAGACCCAATCTAGCTAAATGAGCCTCAACCCTCCAGGCTCACTGGCTCCTGAAAGGATCCGTTTGCAAATGAGGGAACAGGCCCTTCTGGCACAGATCGACAGACCTGATCCAAAGCTTGTGCGCCCTGGCTCATGCCCAAAAGAACCATCTCCGCTGGCCCATCTCTAATCATATTGCGGCCCCCAGGGTTCCCCCTGAGGCCCTGAGAAGAGCCCTGAGAAAAATTGACTGCACTCTATCAATATGGGGTAAAGCAAAAGGTGCCCATAAGTTCACACCAAACAGAGCCTGGGTAGTGGTATTGGCATTAAAGGCCTGAAGGGCCATCCTGAACTTTGTTCTCCCAGAGGACAGGAAAAATCTTTGAATGGCAAAGGCCGCTTGTTTTCCCGTCACCAACGCCCCCTCCATGTCTTTTTTCCAACCCCCCACAGCTTGAAATGTGATCCCCAAGTACTTGAACTTCACTTGAAGGATTTGGGCACCCGCGACCTTCCAGGAGTGCCAATTAACCTTAAGGGAATTGGCAAAAACTACCACTTTGGATTTGGCTAGATTTAGAACCAAGTCAGTCTCGCTACAGTAGCCTGCAAAAGCATGTCATTGCCTGCTTAGACCCATCTGAGTCTGTGACAAAGGGACCAGGTCATCAGCAAATAATAGGCAACCTATATAGTGCGAGGCCAAACGAGGGGGGAAAAATTGAGACGAGACCATACGCGGGCCCACATCATTAAAAAATAAATTGAAAAGTGTGGGCGCGAGTACGCAGCCCTGCCTAACCCTTCAATTTACTGTGACCTCCTCAGAGATGTACCCCTGTGGGCCCATCTGACCACCAACTTAGAGTCAGCATACAGGAGTCTAATTAGGGCCAGGAGCCTACGGTCCAGAGATAAATTTTCCAATTTGGCCCACAGGATTGGCCTGGACACTGAGTCAAAAGCCATCCTGAGGTCCAGGAAGGCAACATAAAATCTCCGGTTGTGATGTTTATACTTTTCTATCAGATGCATAAGAATGAGGCAGAGGTCGATCGTCGATCTGGCCCACTGAAACCCCATTTGCTCAGGATAGATGGAGCCTGATTCCTCACACCAGGCAGTAAGTTTGGCCAACAAGTGCTTCGCGTAAAGTTTACTTATTTCGCAAAGCAAACTAACAGGTCTATAATTCGCCGGCTCACTGCTGGTACCCTTTTTAAAAATAGGGACCACAATAGCTTGCACCCAAATGGAAGGCACACCCCCCCAATTGATCAATGGCGGTGAAAAGCGCCATAAGCATGGGTACCCACCAATCCTTGTATCGTTTAAGGAAATTGGTGGAGATAAGGACCCACCCTGGGGCTCTATTGCTCTTACATGAATCAATCAATTCACTGACCTCTCCAGGGGACACATGCAGCCATGCAGGGGTACCCTCCAAGATTCTAGAAAATTCATCTAAATCCAACTGGTTGATTGAAATAGAATATAAATCAGCGAAATACTTGGTCCATACATGAGCAAAAATGGGGGGCATGTTCCTCGAAATGCTGGCCTCCGAGCATGTATTTAAAAGTTTCCAAAACTGGCGAGAGTTGCCCTTCTGTGCCGCCTCTACTACCAGCTTCCAAGAAGACTCCAAATAAGCCTTCTTTTTGCATTTAATCAAGGCCCTATATTGCTTTTTAGATTGAAAATATGAAGGAGGCAAATGCCTGTCCCCCGCCCGACGATACTCCAGGTAGGACCTTTTAAGGTGATACCTGGTCCTCCGGCACTCCTGATCGAACTATGTCCGGCCTGATACTCGGGCTTGATACTGGCTAAGGCTCTCCCTAGCATTAAAAAAGGACTGGGCCCTCCGAGACAAGGCAACAAATGCCTCCACGACACCATTACAGTCCTGGCAAGAGAAAATCATGCCTCTTAATTCTTCCAAAATAGGGTCCTTTATCCACCCTTCCAAATCAGAGAGTAAAATTTTATCCCAACTAATTGGCTGCAATTTCTCAAGATTGGTGGCCTGGTCACATAGCAGTGTACCCTCCTGTGGCGATCCCCCCTTGTGACCCCCCTGCTAATCTACAAGCAGGATCAGTGCCACATGGTCACTAGCCTGTTCCCTCCCCACATCAAAACCCCTAAGAAAGGGCAACACATTGGGGGATACTAGAGTATAATCAATTACACTAGAAATCCTAAAACCCAAAAAGGTGAATTCCCCTGTGGAGTCTCCCAAATAAGCCCCATTGAGAAGACAAAGATCGAGCCCAACCCTCAACTTTGCCAAGGAAAGCCCCCCAGTACTGATTGTATGATCCTTGGATTGGCGGGAGATTAACGGTGGATAAGCCAAGGGGGGAGCAAAAGCACAGTGGGCACCCAAAGCCTTGTCATCTTGCCCCAACCTAGCATTGAAGTCACCCACCAAAAGGAAATGACTATTGGGATAGACAGCTAGTATCATCTATAAGGTCTTCCAACTTCATCCAAATTGTAAAGTCATATCTAGGAACATTGTGGGGTGGCACATGCACATTGAATATTATAAGTCTCCTACCTCCAGATAACAAAATCAAACCCAAAAGGAAAGGAGGGTGTCTAAAAACAGAGACAAGCATGTCATAATATGACTCATGAATCACACAAGCCAGACCCCCACAGGTGTGCCCCCGCGGGGCCACCACTTGTGGCAGCAAAGGAACTACTTTATAATGAAATAAGTTTGGAGGTAAAACAAGGGGTGGCACTGCCCAGGTTTCCTGAAGGCAAAGGAGGTCTAACTCTCCAATGAACTCAATGAATTCTGGCTCCCTAACCCTAGACCCCCACCCTGCAATGTCCCATGCTCCAACCTTGCACCTAGGGTCCTTGGAGCCAGAAGAGCATCAGCAGTCAACCCCTACCAAGGCCACCCCTTCCTGGCTTAGGTCTCCAAAAGCCCGGCCATCGGGCAGGAGCCCTAGGGGAATCTGACCAGCCGACCTACAGGAGCTTGACAAATCTGAGGGGGCCACCACAGCTGCCAATGATAGCAGCCTGGGGTCAGATGGCAGCTCTACATTTCTGGGGTAACCGATGTCCCCAGAGGTGAGGTCCCCCTGATTAGATGACAGAGGAAAAAATTCAGTAGACTTTGAGGGAAATTACTCCCTCTCAGGGTTACTCTGATGGACATACCCCTCTCCTATATTTAAAAGTCGCTCGTTTATCGGAACCCCGTTAGATGGCATTAAATTGCTCTTGGACTCCCCTAGGCTCCCACATTGTTGCTGACTGTGGCAAACTAGCCCAGGAGGTGCAGTCCCTTCAACAAGGGGAATCTGATGCCCAACCAAAGGCTGGACAACCAAATCCTTCAGTACTTCCCCCACACGCACACCCCAGGAGGAGAGTAGAAATACCTGCTTCAGGACTCTAGATGCATAATGTGGCATGGTAAAATATACAATAAGTCTCTGTATACGGGCCCTAGAGGGCAAAACCTGGAACAATCTAATAGCCCCCGGTGGGACCCACCCCAATAAACATTCCAAGTCGTGCACTATATTTGATATGGAATTCCACCTAGGTGAAATCCCACTTGTCAGGGGGAAGATTGTAAAGGCTACGGCCTCAGTAACTGGTGCCAGCCTCCTAATATCAGACTTTCCCCCACTATCCTCCCGCCCCTCTGGATTTGTTTTCCCCAATGATCTCCCCCTGGCTGCCCATGACTGCCCCTCTGCCGGCAGCTTCTGGACACAGGCAGACACAGAACTAAAATGGTTACTTGGCAATACCCCCATCCACTGCATTTTAAGGTCAAGGAGCTGTTGTAAAATAGAAGTTAACTGGCACTGTTGTTGCTGAATTAGGGCAATAGTTTCACCAAATTTGCCCAACATTTGAGATACTAAATCCCCAACAAAGCACACTGCTTCCCCAATAAGTCAACATAAATAGGCACCGCCGGCGACTTATGATTCGAGCCCACCAATGAGAACTGTTCCGATTCGTGCGTAAAATAAGGATCCAAACAGCGGAGGACTGGATCAGCAGATACTAACCATGGCTCAGTCATGTCAAAGGTGGCTGAAACATTAGGCCCCCTTGTGGTAGCCAAGTCTACTGACTGGGCAGTCAGACCCAAGGTTGAGCCCTGCACCGCCGAACGGTCCAGGCACTGCTGGACAACCTGCAGCTGGTCCAGAGAGGCCATGGCTGGCTGATGTTTGTTCCTCCTGGAAGTTTTCTTCCCCACCATGGGGCAGCAAACAGTTAATTAGACCCACACTCTGTATACCCCTAACCACACCTCAGAACAGCCCTCTGCTCCTAATGGGCCAAAAGAGGATCTATGGGGGGAGATTCCTACCTCGAGGATCTTGCCACCCCTCCGAGCAGTATGCTTGCAAGCAGCCCAGTTTCCAGCCCCCACTCCCGGACACTCCTAAGGGCACTCCAAAGGGCACGCGCCCTTGTGCGCATGGCCCTTTGATGTGTGACCGTGGTACGCACCTACAGCACCGCCGTAGACTCACTGGTGCTTTTCTTTCATGCAGGAGGCTGGCTCCGCCCCCACGCCGACACCGGACTCCAGGCTCCCGCAGCTGACAGGTAGGTAACCTAAGTAACGACAGGCCAGGACCCCCGTGGGGCTACTCCATCCACATGCCACCATAGACTCACTGGTGCTTTTCTTCCATGCAGGAGGCTGGCTCCGCCCCCGCGCCGACACTGGACTCCAGAGATCCATGATTTAGAGCCTCCTCTTCCTTCTCCCAGCCTGAGCACACCCCCTTGAGCACCTGAGTGGTTTCAGTCAATTTTTTAAACTGCAACTTTATCAAAATTCCATGAGATAAAAGAGGAAAGGTTACGAAGTCTCAAGTAAAATGAGTTATATTTCCCTATTTTTTTCCTACATGCGAAATCTGTGACAACATTAAATGTCCATTGACTTCAACGGAAGCCTGCCACGGCACTCTTAAATTAGTCTGTAGGGATGGTTGTTCACCTTCTTGAAAACAGTCTTCCATCATAGCCTGCTCTGTGCATTAAGAATTGACTATGTTCATCCCCTGAATTTACAACTTAAATTTCCTTTAGATATTAGATACACTCCTCAGGAATGTCTATCTGTCTCTAAAAACACCATTTCTGTTAAAGAACTAGTGTGTTCAAATGTTTCAGCTTCACCAAAGTATTGAGGAGTGATTCTCTGCAATATTTTCTTTGACATCCTAGTTCTCAAAAAAAATTCCACTATTGAAAACCTTGTTCTCTTGTGCCAACAGAGTACTTTGAGGCAGTGTTAAAGTTGTAAAAACAGTGGTGTTGTAGCTTAAGCCTGCCCTGGAAGCAGGGCTGACTTTACGCAGGACCAGTGGGGGGACCATGGCCCAGGCCTCATGGTCAGAGGAGGCCTCATAGGGAGTCCAATCCTGGTAGTCTCAAGTCCAATGCTCTTGAGACCCTAGGATGGCCTACTTTTGAAGGGTTGTCTCCCTGACCACAGCTCTCAGCCTGCAGGGTGACTGCCTCCTGCGGGGTCCTGCCCTCCTCCCCTCACTTTTAGTAAATCACAAATTCCTGAATTGTGCGTGCACGTGTGTGTGTGAATTTATGACACTTTGTTTTTGTAAACAATCACCAGGATGCTAGTTGTTAAAAGGGTGGGTTATAGAGGGTGGAGCGATGGGGACCTTGCATTTTATTTTCACTCTGGGCCCCACAAAGTCTAAGACTGGCCTTGCCTGGAAGTCCTATCCCATGACACCAGAAATGTGGGTGACTGGTGGAGCTGTTCTTCCAGCTCCCAGTACCCCACCAGCCCTTACTTTGCCAGCTCTTGCTTAAGGCCAGCCTAAGCTTGATGGGAGTGTGGACTGGGGTAATACTGCTGATCAGCTCTGACCCTGTCAGGAAAAAGATTAGGGTTGGAGCTATTATTATTGGCATTTATATAGCACCAGCGATGTACCTGGTGCTTTACAAAAACAAAGATAGACACGGTCTATCTTCTGCTTCTGCATCCAGCTGTGCGAGGGGTCTTGCAGAGTACTAGCACTGACAGGGTCTGGAAGAGATTAGTGCTGAATTGAGCAATTGCAGCAAAAGCTGTTTCTGTAGAAAATAGACCATTCACTTGTGCTTGTGCAATGAGGAAAATTACTATTTTTGCTATTTTCACTAGTTCTCATTTGGCAAATGCCATTGTTTAGTACTTCTGGTAATTTTTCCTGGGCAGAGTAGCCCCACACCACGTAACATTCCTTACATGCTGTTTATGTTCATTTGTGTATTATCACAAGTTCATCATTTCCCTTATTGGCCATTGTTTTGGCGTCTTATAAACTATATTTTGATGGGTGCATTTCATGGGCTAGCCCTTGTTTTCTGCATTTTGATGCCAGAAACTGTTGTAAAGTGCTGGAAACTGATGAAAATACCATAAACGAATGAAAAATTACTGTAAATGAATGAAAAAAACTAACTGGCAAAAATACCAAAAAATAATGAAAATACTGATAACTAACGGAAATTTCTGAAAATACCGAAAACGAATGAAAATTGTTGAACCATAGCAGGTGCCGATCTTGCCAGCTGCGGAAGCCTAGATTAAAAGGATAGTGAGGAAATGCTGACAGTTGCAAGCACTCCGAAAGGTAGGTGGGGACAATCGTTCATGCCTCAGTTCTAGAAGGTCTGAGCCCTGACAAAACCTGGCACAAATCAAGCACTCTTTTGAGCATAAAAGACTCAGTGATCAAGATACTTACCTGGTAATGAGTTGCACACACGCCTAACTCTCTCTTGGCTTGAGAAAGCAGTAGTCATTTGGAAAAGTTTTTTTTTTTTAGGATTCTTAATTTAATATATATTACAAGACTCTCTACCCTATATTATGTGCTCAATATGTGTGTGAATTTGTAATGGAAAATATATTCTCTACACTTTCCTCATATTTTATATAGGTAATTGCTTATTATCTGGTATTAAAGACAGAAATGTCAACGCATCGATGGGGTCAATGGTTTTAAAACTGCACTCCAGAGAAAGGAAAATGAAATGGGAGAGGGGAGTAAATAGTGTGCATCACTGAGCAAAGAGAAAATGCCAGCATGCGGCTATCTTTGTTTATGGTGTATGGGTAAGTGTGTCTCAGTGAATTTACAATAAAATAAAGAGCGCTTTTAGCAAGTCCAACTTGTCTAAGAAGATTGAACTAGTGAGGTTACCCTTTCATCAACACACACACATTCGCTGTGTCTCTCACACAAAAACAAACTTGTAATGAGCGGGTACTTTATCAAGGCCTCACTCCATCCTTCATTAAATGACAGAAAATTGCTCTTTGCTGAGTTTGTCAATGCAGCTTTCCCTCCCAGAAGCCCATTTGTTTCACATGCTAGCACAGAATATTGCAGGAATTTGCAGATTTTAAATGACAAATGTGTCTAAGTTTACTTTGTTCTGAGCCGCGCTCTCATTAATCTGACTGTAACATACAATAGCTTCCATATCAAGATGATAATTTTGATTACATACTGCAACGCTTAATACTTTATTATCATAGAGCCATTGGCACAAGATCTTGTCCTTCTTGACAAATGTTTCAAAAGCATTCTTTACATCCCCTTCCTCCCTCCCTCTCCCGCTCTCCCT
Organism: Sphenodon punctatus; assembly: GCA_003113815.1. Classification (NCBI taxonomy): domain Eukaryota; kingdom Metazoa; phylum Chordata; class Lepidosauria; order Sphenodontia; family Sphenodontidae; genus Sphenodon; species Sphenodon punctatus. Next base: position 165,972 of record QEPC01013781.1, on the reverse strand, counting down.
CCCTCCCCCGAAAGCCCATCTCTCTCTAGATAGTATAATATATGTGGCCACTCTACGTTAGGAGCACAAACAAAATGGTAAATGTGTACTTTCACTGCATTCTTTCTGTTCTTCATTAAATCTTATTGAATTTGTCATCTTTTCTTAATTGCATTTATATGTAATGGAGGTGAAAGGATGTTTTTTATGAGTTAAAAACTGAACAGTTTGACACCATGAAAGGAAAACAGTTCTTCCCGGCACTTCTCAGGAATGGAGGAGAGAACTAACAACAGCAACTGCGTTGCTTTGTTAGAGTAACACTTTGATGTGTAGGATTATAATCAATGTAAATTATTGAGTTTCACTGCTGTGTTATTTGGAAGGTATAATGTGTTACTTTGTGGTTTGTTTGTGCAGTCATTATTTATTCATACCAAAGGATTAGCCCCACACAGCATATTTTTTGAAATTCTATTATAAGTGTGAATTAATAGGCGTAGTTTTAAGAGTACTTGACTCCATGGTGTGCAGCCCAGGTTTTGAGGTTTGAATAAAGACATAGCAGATCTCCTTGCTACATTAACATACCCTATGAATTTCAGTCCAAACAAATGGAGAAGAGTTTTAGGACAGAGCCTGCAGCGTGGCATGTCCTTTAATTGCCATTTACATAGCAGAGGAATCATTAATTTCTAATTCACCTATTATTCACTCTCTTTAGCATGCTATGTCAATGCTGAGTTTGGGGCACTGGACTAAATGTAGCTTTTGCATTGCTTTAGTAACCTACCTTTGTTTTTTTCTTTTAGTGCTTTTTTGACCTTAGCAGAATACGACTTAGACATAGGCAGCTTAGGGCTCTTGTTTAGATATGATTTATGATGCTACATTAACCCTTCATTGACCTAGAAATGCCCTAATATTAAAACAGTTTGACACATAGAAAATCAAAAGCCCTTTTATTGGAAGTGCTATTGTCCGCATCATAAGTTTCCCCTATGTGATGCCACAGTTACACCATCAATTTCCTACTACTATTGAACACTGTATTGAAAAACTAATGGACAGAATCCTTTGTCATTTCTGTCCCAGTGACCAGCAAATAGCTCAGAGAAAGTCTTTCCTTTCATATCACTTCAGGCGTTTCTAAATGACGCATCGAAGATACTAGCTTAGCATTTTATGAAAGAGACATATGAGCCAAATCCTGTGAGGTGCTGGAGAATTTCACCTCCAACTGATTAACAAAAAAACTGGGGGTAAATTAGACCTCACAATATTGGTCCCATAGAAGAGAACAACTATGGATCAATTTTGTTGACCTGTGCATTATGACTCACTCCTCTTGATGTGTTTTTTAAAAGAAGGAATGAGCCCTTGTGGGAAAGTTCTATAGAATTTGATAGAGAGAAACCCAATAGATCCCAATCTATAAAAAATTAACGGGGTTTAAGAAGTTACTCTAAAAGCCTGTTAATTTACTAGTGAAAGATATGCTTTCTATATCATGGGTACCAACCTTTATTAAATTCTGTAGGGATATTTAAAATATATTTAAGACCCTTTGTTTTCAATTTAAACCAATTTTTACTGCAAAAAATCCCGGGTTTTACCAAGACTATTATTCTTACAGATTTTCACCCTTGATGTGTGTTATGTTGATGATAAATTAGTCTAGGTGTATATGCAAAGCTGCCTGTTGAAGTAAGGCACACTGTAAGCTATAATAATTATAATTAATAATAATTAAAATGAATTAATATTTATTTTTATATAGCACTCCCCTACCATGGCACTCTGAGTACTTTACATAGAACTAACCACTTTTTAATCCTCACAACAACCCTGTGAGCTAGGTTAGGCTGAGAGAATAATGTGATTGGCCCAAGGTCACCAGGTGAGTTGCTGGCTAAGGTAAGACTAGAACCGGGGTCTTCCCCTACCTCCTGGTCCAAGTACTCAGAGCAGGCATGTGCCACCCTCCCACTTTGGGTTGTTCCTGCCTCCCTGACAGAGGGGACTTAGGGACCCTGGGCTCAGGTTACTTTTCTTCTCTTGTTTGGGACCTCCCCTGGAGTGGGAGGTGCTAAGTAACCTAGGTATTTGTTGCTTTGGTACCTCCACCCTTGGGGAGTCGTTGCCAAATGAAGAGGGAAATCTCCCAACCAGGGATTTGACTACCCTAAGGATAGGGACTTCAGAGACCCTATTGACAAGCACTTTAACAAAGACACATGAAGGACAAGCACTTTAACAAAGACACATGAAGTGAAGTACCTCAGGTACTTCACTTTTAAGATTAACACTAAATCTTTAAGATTAACACAACACAATAATACTAAAACAATGATAATTGTCGATGCACAAATAAGAGACAAGACGCCATTGCATGGATTTAATGTGGCCACATCCTTTATTAATCCAAATCAACAAATCAACTGAATAGGTGGGGGTGACATCGCCTAGTGTGATCCGGGTCCAGTATCAAAACAGCACCACGTGCTAACATACAACTGCAGGGGAGGGTCTTGATATACCCTCGATGACTCTCCCCAAAACGAGAACGTCTCCCCTTTGTCAATCACTGTCCGCAGAAAAAGGGGACATGGTCCACCAGGACCTGAGTAAGGAGAAGGTGTGCCACAGGTTGGGGACCATACATGTCCGTGCCAGCCTCATATGTCACCCCTCCCAGGGAGACACGCCCTGCTTGCCATACGCTGCTATTGTAGTATGCGTGGCTTCCTCACCTCTTAAGGAAATGATTCCTATCTTATCTCAAGCTAAAATCCGAACAGATACTGGACCCCCACCACAAAGGACATGCCGGCAAATACCGGACAGGTCCGGCCCCCACCTACCCCAAAAATTCCATCAACTTGACCTTCAACGCTCGTAGGTAGATGTGGTTGCCAGCTGGGGACTGATGAATCCCATCCTTTCTAAATAAACCTATGTTTTTATGGGAAATCTCGTAATGACTAAGTGTCCCCCTTCCCACTGTCCCTAACCACTTCCTAATGTCCCTATTCACTGTTTTCCTAGTTCTATCAATTTTTCTAGTTGGAAAATTAAATTAATCACAGCCCTGGCTGACAATCCCAGCTGCGACCCCCATGCAGTGCTCCCTGCCCCCTAGGCGGCCCAGCGAACCAGGCTGTGGCCCAAGATCGATATGTTTAGTCTGCGTTGCCATACGGGACCTGTTAAGAGGATACAATATTCATTTAGTTAGTGGCGGTTGATGCACCAATCCGCATATATAATTGGTAGGCCCGAGATCTCCAACGCCCAAGGGTCTGACTATCTGGCCCTGCCATACCCATCTGGGCAACAAAAGTAGCTGGCCCAATTCGGAATGAGTGAGACCCATAATCCATAAATGGGAGGTGCAACCATGACAGTGCAGCGCGGAGAAAGCTAGTGAATTGGTGGCGGGTAACACTCCTACCATCCTGGTGACAAAATAATTGGCCACGGAATCTGGGCCTCACCCCCATGTACTGGGCACAGCCCTTCATCGCCAGCCCTAGCCAATTTAATAGTGTTCCCCCTTCCACGCTGATCCGTCTTAGACATGCGCAGCTGCAGTGCTACTTTGTGAGTGCTGACTGCTACATCACCTACTGCCAATGCCCTACCTGTCCTGTCCCTAGCTGACTCCTCAACCAGCTCGCTCAAGTGAAAAGCTCAAAAAAGGCTAACTTAAAAATTGCTGCAAACAAACCAACCAACCTCATAACTGTTGTAACAAACTGGCTGAAGACTACTGCAAATTTTAAACAGAACAAGAGGGGTAATGAGTAATCTACTGTCTTGGGGGTGGTCGTGCTCACAGGCCCATGATTCCAAAAGACGCAGGGCAAAGAAACCCCCATTGGGGGCCCGGTGGTCAGCCCCGCTATGGTAGTGGGAGTCAACCCTTCCCCTCGCAAGGTCATGGCAAACTGTAGCATCTGATGCTCGGGTATTGGAAAACCCAAACTCCAACCCTTTTGGGCCCTGAACTGCTGAAAAGCCTGAAATGCGCTGTTGTATGCTGTCCTGGTCTTGACTGCCAGAGAACCCTGAACCGCCATGCATAGTTCTATAATCCAAGGCTCCACAGTGCTGCTGGTAGGGGTTCTGGGGTCGGCCTGGCCTGCGGCACCAGTGAGCAGAAACGCTCCATGTGGAATCGAGAAAGAGCATCTGCAATCTCATTCTCAAGACCAGGAACATGCTTGGTGTGAAACAAAATGTTGTGCTGCAGACAGGTACGGACAAGTGCCCTGACCAAACTCATCACCCTCTGGGACCGGGATGACAAGGTGTTAATTAATAATTATGTGGACCACTGCCTGGTTGTCACACCAGAGTAACACTGTTCGCTTAGCCAGGTCTACGTACCAGAGCCGGACTGCCAATACGATAGGGAAAATTTCAAGGAAAGTGAGGTCTCTGGTAATCCCCTTGACAACCCATTGTGGTGGCCACTGTGCTATGCAACAACGCACTCTAAAATATCAAACAAAACTGAGACCACCCGCAGCATCAGAATGTACCTGAAGCTCGGTCTCAAGGAGCAGCTGGTCCCTCCAGACGCTAACCCCATTGAAGTCCCTCAAAAATGTCTCCCACATGCCCATATCCTCTTGCATTTCTTTGGTTACCCATACGTGATAATGGGGCACAGGAGCCCCAGCCAGCTTAGCATACAGGTGGGACATAAAGGTCCTTCCGGGGGCAATGACCCGACAGGCAAAATTCAAACTGCCCACTAATGATTGCAACTGCTTGATGGTGAGTTTTACAGCCAACCTACACTCCCTCAACTTTCCCAATAACGCTTGTACCTTCCCTGTTGGCAGGCGAGACACGCAGTTGACAGTATCCAATTCAATGCCCAGGTACATCAAGGCAGTTGCGGGGCACTCTGTCTTTTCAGGGGGGTGGGGAAGTCCTAAGTACACCCCTACGTGTTGGAAGGTGGCCATCATCACAGTGCACTCTGCTGTGCCGGCCCGCCCAATGAAGAGGTAATCATCCAAATATTTTGTGATGCCTCCCCCTTGAGCCTGGTGCTGGACTGCCCATTCAATAAGGGAGCTGAACCACTCGAAAGTCGAGCAGGATATCGAACATCCCATAGGCATCGTAAAAATAACTGCCCTGGAAGTGGAAACCCAGCAGCGTGAAACTGTTGGGATGAACTGGCAACAGGTGAAATGCTGATTTTACATCGCATTTAGCTAGCTCGGCCCCTGGCCCAAACTGGCGCACTAGCGCAACTGCTGCATCAAAAGATGCGTAATGCACAGATGCCAGGTCCCTGGATATGGGATCATTGACTGAATGTCCCCGGGGGTATGAGAGGTGTTTTATTAAGCGAAACTACCTGGGTGTCTTTTTTGGTACCACCCCCAGTGGTGAGAAAATCATGTTAGGCAGTGGGGGTGTTGTGAAGGGGCCAGCCACTTTGCCCTCTGCCACCGTCTTGGCAATCTTCTCTGCCACCACACCCTCCATTCCTATAACTGACTTCAAGTTGAGGGCAATCCTAGGCTGCGTCACGTTGCTTGCTGGTATCCTGAAACCTTCTTTAAAACCCATTATCACGTACCGGACTTCCCCCTTGTTGGGGTGAGCCCAGAGGGCCTTCTCCAGCCTGTCTACTCTAATTGGTGTTGGGTTTTCCAGGAGGGGGCCCACTGTTACCACCCTGGCCTCCCTTTCCAAAACCCCCTCCATTACCTTTATTTTCCCCCAGTCCTTTTGCCCTTGTGCAGGCAGCTGTGGAATGGAAGCCCCCGCAGCTGGGGGCAGGTATGATGAAACCTGCAGGCTGGGCATGCACATTTGCCTGTACGACTGAAATCCCAGCATTGCTCAGCACTTCCAGCAGCCATCTGCTGACCGAACTGCCTCAATGGATCGTTTGCAGGGGCCACCCCACCTTTTACCAGCAAGTGACCGCTGTCCGCCCGTGGGGCCCCGGTGGAATAGCTCATGCAGCTCATCCATAAACCATGGAAATGTACATCCCATCTGAGCCCAGGTGTAAAAGCAGCCCTGTGGTGAAACGCCTCATCATAAACGGAGCCAGGCCCCAGGGTGACCTGTCTTGTATGCCCGGTGTATGATCTCTCTGTACTTAAGGGGGTCAGCTGCCCTATGGGGAAACACCTCAAGCAGCACCCCATGGTAGATGGCATATGCTGCAGTCCAATTGGACCAGTTTCTATCCGCACGGGGGCGCTTGTAGCGCTCCTTGTCCTTCTTCTTATCTTCCTCCCCAGGATCCATGATGAAGAAGAGGGTGAATATGTCTACATACTCGCCCCGCCATATCTTCTCCCTCATAGCTGGTAGGAGGTGCTCCCAAATGGGTGCAGACAGATCGGCATATGAACCCTCAAGAGGGGCTGGCTGATGTGGTACCGTTTCTGTTGAGCTCCCCCACCCCGGGACTGCTGATGTCCAGACTTGAGCCACTTCCTGTGCCTGAAGCTGTGTAGTGTCCTGAACACCAGCTGCTTGCCCCTGCGGGTAGCGCAATGCCTGGGGAGAGGGGGAGCCCTGGGTGGGGAGGCAGGGGTGGTCACTTGCACCCAACCCCCATTCCACCATAGGTATTGTGGGGGCTTTCTGATCCCTTGGGCTCTAGGTTCACCCACTGCTGAGGACCCATGAGGTTCCATATCGGCGAACCCTGTCCACCCATCTCCTGAAAGGGGTTGTGCAGAAGGACCCAGGGCAGGATCCTGCTCACCTCAATTGTTGGACTCAACCTCATACCTCCTGGCTTCCCTGGGAGCATTACCTGTTTGCACCACTGCTAAGCTTGATGTCGCCACAGATCTCCTCACACTGAGCCAACGCCCTCTCCAGGGCCTTGATCTGTGCCAGGATGGCAGTGTCCACCGGCTTGCTCTCTGTTGGTTGCACATTTGGTGCTGCCCTGGAATCTAACTGGTAGAATTGCTCCCTAACTGGACACCCCTAGGCAACCCCACCCCCACAGCTCCATCTTGAGATTCACCCGCCCTTGGCCAAGAAGGCCCGGGGGCAAATTAGCTGTGGAGCCTGGGGGTATGGGGTTGGTACCCCCTCAATCCTGTGATGACGAGCTGGGGATGTTATCTCAGCATACCTGGCTGGGGGCACGATCTGCCTTGTCCCCTTTCTGTGGGCATCGGGCACCGCAATCCCCCCAAGGCTTGGGCCGAAGCCACCCTCAGGCCCCTGTGGCAAGTATTCCCTAGGGGGGAATTCTGGTTGTCCCACCAGCTCATCCATGGAAGTGGCCCTAAATGAAAGGTCCAGTGCCTGCATTACTTGGGTGGGGGGAGCCCCCCCCGAGGTCATCATCACCCTTCCTTCCCACATGGCCCCCAGGCCTACCTGCCCGGGCAGCGCCTGTTCAGAAGGGGGCGGGGGGGGGAAATCCCCTTCACTGGGCCCTGGCGCATTCAAAAGAGCCTCACAGGCTGAAAGCCTGGCCAAAATTGCTGGGTTGGGGGCATCGCCAGCCACCTGCAGACCCCTCTGCCCTGTCACACACCCTGGCATGTTGGTATCCTCCCCAGGGCATCTGCTAGCTGCCCCATCGCCCTCCCCGATGCCTGCTGGGCCCTGTTCCCATCCTTGCTCTTGGGCCCTTTCTTGGCAGCCCATCTGCCCATTGCTGTTCTTCCCTGCTGGGCACCACCTCCTACCTGCCTGACCCCTGAGGGGACTCTCGCTGCCTGGGAGGAGCCGAATGGCCCCACTCAAAACCTCCCCCGGTGCCCATGCAAGCTCCTGAGTAAGGTTAATAGCACTGAGCACACCGAAGAAGAACCCACTGGGGAATAGCATGGAGCAGGGCAGAGGAAGAACAGCCCAGCCAAAACACCGCCGCCTCTCCTGGGCTGAGCAGCAAAACAAAGGAACTTGCCTCAGGCCCCCGCTCTATCCGGGAGGGAGGCCGACATTGCCGCTTGCGTCCCTGCTCATCCTGGACTGAGCAGGGAAGCAAGGAAACACTCAGTGGCTCCACCCCCACATGGGGCGGAGGCACCAATCACTGGCACTTGCCTTCACGTCATTAAGCAGGGGTTGGCTGGGCAACCCCTCCTAGCATAGCCACAGCTTGCAGCTCCCTGCAGCTGGGGTTTGCAAGCTCAGGTGTCCTGCCTCTTTGCTGAGGGGTTGGTGCGACAAATTCCCCCTGCCGTGGATTGCAGCGGGGGGTGCACTTCTCTCAACTTTCCCCCTTCCCAACAGACTTCCAAGTCCAGCAATGGCCAGCTGCCCGAGGGTGGTCTGCATTGGAGTACCCATGTGTGAATGGATGAGAGAACAAATTGGGCTAGTAGGCTGCATGGGCAAGTCCAGAGGTTTGTCATGCCCAGAGCAGGCCCTCTGGAGTACCCAAAGTGGAGGGAGGATTGTGGTGTGGACTTGCTGGAAGTTCCTCTTCTGGTTCTGGGAACTCAATGTTCCCTTGCAGGGAACTCTACCAGGCCTTCCTCTTAGTTTAGGCACCCTGCCCAGATTTTTTGTGGGGGAGGGGACTGTCCTCTGGATTCTGGGGAATTGCCCCCTGGAATAGGTAGTCCCACTCTCTGTCTCAGCTGAACTTCTGCTGCTGGGAGGCTGCTGGCAGTGAAGGCAGCCCTTGGTGCCATTCAAGCTCCCCTGCCTCTCCTGATCCCACAGAACTTCTCAGGCAGCCATCTTGTCTCTCCTCTCTCTCATCTCTCTGGCCCTCTGTGCTGAGATAACTTAGGGCTTCTGGGCCTACTCAGCTGCTCAGAGGCAGCAGGTGGTGTCAGCTCTTCCTCAGATTTGTGAGCCCAGCGCTGCACACTTCTCCTGGACTCTGCCTCCTTAGAGGGGTTACACTTAAATGGGAAGAAAATGAAGAACCATATCAAAATATGTTGCAGAACATAAGGAGGTTTTTGAAAGTTAAAAAAAAAAAAAAAACAGGAGAAGAGGGTGAAGTTGAGTGTTTGTGCTGGAAATGGTGTGTCACCTAATTTTACACTGGGGGGCAACTGGATTAAAGAAAATTTGGAGAGCAAATGACACTTAAGACTAAAAGAAAAAGGCAAAAATAGATACAAGCATACATTGGAATCAGCATTCGTACGGGTATGGCAGAAAGGTCAAAATCAACAAGATGTAGTAAATGAATTTGTCTGTGCCCTATGCTTTTCAGGGTAGCTGGTAGGCCTTGCAGTTTTCTTTTTAGAGGAGTTTGTATGAAACTTCTGTCCAGCTGCAAAATTGATGCCAAATTTAGTCAACCTGACCAAGAAATATTTGGAGGAGAATGATGTTGCCCTGACCAACAAAATTGAAGAAGGGTTGACTGGAAAAGTGGTTAGTTCTTTGATTTTTTGATGAATTGCCAGATGTTCTCAACTGCCCTGCCCTTGTAATTTTGTTTTCATTTTTTTATTTTGTTGTGGAAAAGCCTTCACTAATTTTGGCAGATTTGGGGTACGTAACATCAGCAAATAGTCAAACAGTTGCAGCTTGTGTTGGTAAAACTTTAAATAAATATACACTTACCTTGAAAGATGTGGCAACAGTGAATTCTGACTCAGATTCTTACTGTGCAAAGTTCACATAGGATGTAAACTAGTGCTGAGGTGAGAGCAAATGTTCCTGTACTATCCAGAAATACCAACCTTTCAGGAGCGCATGCAACAGTTCAGTATTTCCTCACTATTCATTGATTCCACACTTCCACTATTGTTGAGATTGATGCTTGCCATTTTGGGACATTCCTTGTTAATTTCCATTGTTTCCCCTCAATTTCTGGTATTTTTGTCAGTTTCTGTCATTTTCCATTAATTTTTGGTGTGTTCACCAATTTTTGGCATTTTGCATCAATGTGTAGCACTTTCTGTCATTTTTACACCACCTAGCCAGTATAAGCTCTCGGGCAGGGACCGTGTCTATCTTATTCTTTGTAAAGCACCAGGTACATCGCTGGCACTATATAAATGCTTATAACAACAATAATAATAATAATATAAACAGAGTGTTGGCAGTTCAGCTCATTTTAAGGCAGCACGTTGATGACCGAACACTACCAAAGAACTACTGGAAGTACCGAACAATTGTTATTCCTGAACGGGAACTAGTGAAAAATAGCGAAAAACCAATAAATTTCCTCATTGCATGAGTGAAGGCAAATTAAATTACCTGTTTCTGATGGAAATAGCATTCGTTGCAATTGCTTGTTTCAGGTCTAACATGAAGCTGAATGAAAAACCTGAATTGCTTTGTTTGTCTGGCCCAGCTCACCTGCTGCACATTGCTGACTCTCATGCAACAAGTGTTCCAAAAATGGCTGATTTTAAATAAGTTTGTAACTGATGCTGGTGCAGTTTTTAAGCTTTTCAGTAAAACATAAAACCTCCTCTATGATGTCTGTGAAGATTTTGCATTTGGATGCAGCATTTCAATCCCCATTGTATTGACAAGATGGTTTAGTCTGTATTTGGCTGCACACACAGTGTTCAGAAGGCTGGGGTGTCTTAATGCAGCTTTTAGAGTTCAACAGTGGAAAAGCTGAAAACTCAAGCGGCTATATAAGAAAATAGGCAAAGCCAGTTCATACAAAACTTTGAATTTCTAAATGAAAGACTTCAACCACTGTATGAAGCACAGAAGAAAGTTGAATGCTGTTCTTTACGAGACGCAGCATTCTCTAATACATAGGTCTAGGGCAGTCTGGTTAACAATATCTCTGCAAACTTTCTTGCAAAAGCAAACCTGGGGAGAGTCCAGAACAAATTAATCTTTTTGTGTCCACGGGTGAACACAGATATGATGCTACCCACCCTTTAACCACCCTTGGTGGTCATTTATGCATATTTCAGGGCTGCATAGGGCACCAATACAGCGTCATGTCTGTTTTCTAGGGATGGGCGAACAGAACGGAGTTCGGAAATTCGGTTCGGTTTGAAATTCGAGTTCGGAAATTCGGTTCGGTTTGAAATTCGAGTTCAGTTCGGAAGTTCAGTTCGGTCAACCGAACAGACCAAGTTCGGTCGAATTCCAAACGTCCGAACCAAGTTCAGTCATTCAAAATCAGGTTTTTTGGTGTGTGTTGCCACTAGGGATGGGCGAACAGAACGGAGTTCGGAAATTCGGTTCGGTTTGGTTCAATTTGAAATTCAAGTTGAGTTCGGAAGTTCGGTTCGGTCAACCGAACAGACCGAGTTCTGTCCAAACTCCGAACTTCTGAACCGCGTTCGCCCATCCCTACTGTTTTCACCCTATGTTGCCAGTCTGTGAGCAGGACATACTTGCAGACGCTTTCCAAAGTTTTCACAAAGAGCTGTCAAAGTATTTACCCAGACAAATGCAGCAATTTCCACCCATTTTTTGTTGTTGTTGTAATAAATACTGATAAATTCCTGGGGTGGGGGGATGAAAATGAAAGACCCTAAATATACTGCAAAAAGGGCATTATTTCCTGTTATAGTGTGCATGTTTTTAGAAGAAACTGTTTGAGCAACCCTGTAGAGTTCCTTGAATCCATAGAACCTTTTGTTAATGAAAATAAGCATATCTTTATGGTTCACTGCATATTATATATTAAATATTATATATCTGATAATAAATTTGCCACTGAGGAGTGAGGATTTTGTAATAATTACCATGGTTCTGCAAAATATTCATTTCAAAATAAAAAGCATTTAGTGCAGTGAGTTGTTTTGTTTGTTTACTTGATTTTAAAATGTGGTACTTTTTATCAAAGCTGAATCCTCTACAAAATTATTCATGTCTGTAGAAGTAGAATTAAATTTGGCAATAAGAATATGCATATGTGTGTGTGTGTGTTCATGCAGGTGCATGTGCGTTGGTGTTTATTGTATTCCTTAGCTTTAAGTGCTTGAGTTTTATCATAGATATTTTCAGGGCCCTCCAGGGGCTCAGCCTGCCCTACATGCTCAAGAGGGACTTGCTCTCTCGGTCTCTTGTGGTATAAAGGAAAAACTGTTGTTTGGCAATCTTTCAACCTTAAGGTCCTTCTGTAGTACATAGTCTTTATAGATAACATGAAGAAATTGGCTGTCTAACTTTTCAAGAGAGGAGGAAAATCCTAGTGGGAGACAGAACCAAAAGATTAATCTCACTGCTACTGTATTGCTTCTGTATTACTGGTTAATGCATATCCTAGCATCTGTGTTGGCAGGCCTCCACTCTTGGAGGATTATTATGTGGTCCTTTATGTACTCCCCTTGTAAGCTTACCGGTTATGTGTACATTGCTATTCTTTCTGTGTGGTCTAGCTGGGGCCGGCCTTAGAATTTGCGGAGGTCAGGGCAAAGATAAAATGTGGGGTCCCTGGTGGACCTACCCTTATGACACCACCTTTTGGGGGCATCCTCTGTGGGGACTTAAAGGTGATCATGTTTGGAGCACCGCTGGGAGGGATTGGGGCTCCCACACTCTGCCCTGTTGAAAACAGGACTCCGGAGTCACTGCAAGGTCCCAAGAAAGAGCAGGGCTCCCAGAAACAGCAGGGCCTGGGGTGCTTGCTCCAGGTCACCCTGTGTTAAGACTGGCCCTGGGTCTAGCCCTAATTGCCTAACCATGTTCTGAGTCGTTAGTATAATACCTCATTCCTAATCTAACATGAAAGTATTTCCCCAGGCTTGGAATCTGTGCCCAACCTTCTCTCTAGATACTCCACCCTTCCCTCACTAGTGCTTAAACAGGTAGTGAAGTTGTTTTTGGTGGGGATTATTTAGATTTTCCACGGGTAATACCTGCAGCTTTCGGGCACCCAAGAGATTACCCAGCCACCCATCCAGTGCCCGGTGGGGGGGCGGCGGGGGGGGGGGAGGGAAGCATCCTGGAAGTGTACTTCCCTGGATTTTTCAAGACACCGATCCCAAGTCCTGCTTGGCTCCTGCCTGCACCCTCCTGGGCTGACTCACCTGTCTGGCTGCTCCTCCCGGATGCTGCTCAGCTGATCTGGGCTCTTCCAACTCAACTTTTCTGAGTAGAGGGGGGAAAGTGAGGAGGCCTCTCCCAGTGCACCCGCCTGACTGAAGTCATTGCATGTGCAACCTGTGCGCAACCCACATGCACCCTGATGGTGGTGCATTGATTAGAAGCTGTACGGGGCTTGGTGGCCAGGAGGAGCAACTGGGGGGTGAGGAGTGATGCAGCCTGGGGAGTGGACGTGCAGGAAGGAGTCAAGTGGCTTTTGGGCATTTTTACACACACATTTCTCCTGCATGTTTGCTGTTACATCCTGAACTTTCTGTGTGTCTAAATCACTCACCCAGATCTTAAACATCTGGCTCTTTGAACTTCTGCATATTCTCACAGATTTAAGAATTCCTTGATATCTGTGGTTTTACAAATCGGGATCCTGTAACATCTGGGTGTCTCCCAGAACTTGTGTGTGTAAAAAGTTCTCCTGGTAAACTGTTTTGTTCCAGGCAGCTGTGGTCACTTGGTTTCCATGGCAGCCCATCATGTCCACAGCTGCGGCTACTTTAGGCTGCCTCAGGCCAGTGTGTGTGTGAAGAATACATCCAGAACTTACTTGTGGACTTGTAAACCTAGAAGATTGAAAAACCAGCACTTTAAGGTGTGCGTAAAAATGACCCTTGTTATTGGTATCCCCAAAAGTTCCAGAAAATCCCAGAAAGTCAGTGTTCCGGGACGTCAGGTTGTCCGTTGAATCGTGTTCAGGCACCAATTAGATACTGGTTCAAGTCCGGCAGTCCAGATTTGCTGGGTTGCCTATTTGTGTGGGTGCCTGGTTGTAGCATACCTCCTGATAGCTACACTGTCTTGTGTCATTCTGCTTTTTTTCATCTGCAGTCACTTGATGCTTTAGTTCCCCACTCTTCTTTTTATGGTAGCTGCAAAGCTAAAGTGAAACAATGACAGGGAGAGATTATGTAGCCAGATGGCAAACGCTGTCGACCAGTTTTATAACAATGCAGCCTAGCTAGAAATATCCCATTGAGTAACAAAATTAAACATATATTAAATGTTTTAGATCCTTACAGTGGATTTAAGGTTTACATAAATGCATATAAATATATCAGAAATGTGGCTAGTGGCTCTCTTTGTATTAATTTCTTTTTTCCTTGGCCTGAGAATGGATACGTGCATGTTTCACATACACAAGGGAAGAGTATGAGCAGTTTAAGTCCTGAAGCATAAAATTTAAAATTGAGCCATGTCAGATCATAGAAACTCAAGTGTAATTCTTATTGTGTGGATGACAGCGGGCTAATTAGCAATACTAGAGACTATCACCCATGACCTTTGGGGTCACAAGCCAATGTACTTCCCCTTGTTTATTAGCTTAACACAAAGGATCATTATGATAATCCACCTCTTTTTCTGGCCCCTCTTTGATTTTTCTCACACAGCCTTTAAGAATAAATATTTACCACTACATAACTGGGTGTTAACTTTGGTTGCTTACACCTCTTATTTCTATTTCCTAACATTATTAGCAGACATTAGTGTTCTTAAACTGCTTTAGCATAAACAGAAAAGGGTGATGAACTGCTTCAGCATAAACAAAAAGGGTGATGAATGTGACTGTATTTAATCCTATGCATATGCATGCAAATGCTTTTCCTGTCAAGATATTAACTATCTTATTCATTACAGTAAGAAAAGGGCTCAATTTTCAGATGAGAATATTTATTTCTGTGGAAAGTTAGGGTTTATTAGTTTAATTACTATCCCATTTATCTTGTAAATAGACATATTTTGGTTGTTGTACTGTACTAAACTGCCCTGGCTGTTTTATAAGCGCTGAGTATTTCACTAAGCTCTTGCAATATTGAAGGAATCTATATTCCAAGAATTTGAAAACATGTCAGCCCACCTAAATTACATATTGATCAGGTTTAATTGCATGCCACCAATCAGTATTAGGTTTGAAAATTCATAAAAGAGAAATAATGTACTCTTTGTGGATGATTACTTCTGGGGCATTTAAATGAATTCCATCACTTAACCCTGAGCTGAGACAGATTATTGAGCCTTGCAATCTAGCCAGTCAAAACCCAATGCAATAGAACAGCTGTTTTTGAAGTATGAGAGAACAGCAAAGAGCAAACAATATAAATTTATATAGATTTCCTTTGAAGGAAAATAGCAAAGTAAAACATGAAAAGTAAACATACATTTTTCAATTGTTTCCTGAATGGTCCCTCTTTATTGTTTTGCTAGGTAAGCATTCATTTTTGAAAAAAAACCTCTCTGAAGTCCTAGTCATCCTTCTTTCCCATATGTAAATTCACCTCATAATTAGGATACCCAAATAGAGGCTGTAATTGTGGGGAAATTCTCACCCATGCATTTTCATTTTTAAAGGTTAATTTGTTTACAGATGTGCCACTGCACATTTTTTTTTTGTCAAAAAACTCGATTTTTGAGTTTCTTATTTATTTCAGAAGTGCTTTGTTACGAATGGTGCACATTTTTGCAGTATGTTTTGTTATGAAGGTCACTGTCTGTGAAAATGGGTTTATCATTAGTCTGCAAGATGTTCTTTACACTTAGAAATTATGTTTGTGTTATTGGGTATGTTTTGAGAAATTGTGCTTATGTATGTTTTTCTGTACAGATTATCAATACAGAGTAAAAAGGACCAGTTAAAATCATTGGATTTACTTGGATAATAGTTTAAAAGCTACATTTTATTTAGACACGTTGAGGTAATAAATATCTGTGAGCATAATTAACTGTCTTTTATCTAGGTCTGGTTCTTAGTGATGACTTTTTAGGACCTGTAGTATTGTCTTCTCTTAACAGCAAGGCTCAGTTTGGCCTTGAAAATGATTTTAGGCGTAGGTGCCAAAATGTATGAATATTTTTTGCAGCAGTTGATTCCTCTAGGTACCAATGCAACATATACCTTGTTTTGGTCCACCCAAGTCTTAGAGTTTTTCCACAAAATGTTTCACCTAGATCAAATTATAATTCACCAAATAAATTCAAAAGATGCGTGTAACTCTGAGTTCCTTGTTGATTAGGCTGAAACTGCATACAGTAAAGATTATAAAATTACAGTGAGCAATGTTCAACCTTCTACTCATTCCACAAAATGGGTTGACTATTCAGGTGGCATAAAATCTGCATACTTCCGTTGAAGCCAACAGAGCTGAGCTAGTTTACATCATATGAAAATCTGGCTCATCATGAGAAAACAAAGGTATTTTGATGTGATAAATCTTGTAAAGATTTCCCCCCCCCCCCTTTGAATTTCTGAGTCACACAAATTCCAATATAGCATGAGTGCTTGCCTTCACGTATCCAGATAAAAGGTTGATGTGTTGCTGAACTGACAAAATAATATATCCACAAAAACGCAGGGCAGTGATGCAGCATGGTTAGTTTCTGTTTACAGAAAAGAGAATGTATTTAAATAAGTCCCCACAACAGCCCATAGTATTCCTAATACCTGTGACAGACATTGGGGTCGATCCCAAGCCCCACGCGCTCCACATGTGCTGTGTGCCTGCGGGCGCACATGCCACCCATGTGCACCCCTGTTACCGGGACTGCGTGGTGCCAGGAACACACACGGAAGCTGTAGTGGATCCATGAGGGCGCTGCGTGCAGGGGGTTTGGGATCGCAGCTGTTCTCGTTTTTCCTACTCAGGTTATAGAGCTTATGGAAGTTGTTTTATTCCATTGCTGATATTGGTGGAATGTAGACATCTTAAACCTGCTACGTTCTCACAGCAAGGGCATGCAAAGAGGCATTGTTGCTGGCTGCCCCATAGTTACGGAACTACCTTCCCCTGGAGGTTCATCCAAGCCTAAGCCTGCTCATCTTCCAGAGGCAATTTGGTCAGGCTTCTTGGATAGGTCTTAAGGGGGATTAGGGATAAGGGGTTTTAATTTATTATTATTATTATTATTATTATTATTATTAATAATAATAATAATAATAATAATAATAATTAATTAATAATTAATTTGTGTATTTTAAAATTTATTCTGTGGAGTGCAGCCTGCCTTGAGCCCTTGGGATAGGGTGACATTTCAGTCCAAATAAAATAAACTTCTGGACCAACTACCGTCTGACTGGGTTGGAAAGTTAAAACAGTTGAGATACAACCCTAAATCTACTACATTCGATGGGGAAACTCCCAGTGAGTTCAGGTGTATTAGGCTTAGATTTACTGTGGAAGTAAAAGCCTCTCATGTATCATACACTTGAAAATGCTTGTTATAATTCCATCAATTAACTTAAATCTTTATTCTATGCAATATTTGTGGACTTTATAGGGGTAATGTTTACTTTCTCTGTATTGTAACTCTCTATGTCTGAATAGAACAGTAACTTCTTTCTTGGATGTGCCATTATTTTTGTGCATAATCTTAGCCTGTTAATTAGCAGAATTTTAAAATTCAGTTTTCAGTCAACATAAATAAGTACCATTTTGTGGAATTTGGCTATTTGAATGGTTTACTATTTTAGCTGAATCATGTTCTTCAGAGGAAAGGGAATCAGGAATACAGGTTGGAAAAGAAAGTGGTAGCTGTAAACATTTCCTTCTCGGTGACTTTCCTTTCTTTTACTGTGTTCCTGAAGTTCCTGTTCACTATGGAGTTACAGTACCAATCCACTTTTCTTCTGCCTGTGGACAAATCAATAGCAAATCACTTATTACTCACTGAGTACATAGGAAACAAATCTGTAAAAGTCTAGATCAAAGAGTGAGCTTATGGCCTCCCAAATTGAAGCTTACCACCTATAAATCATCACTACCTGTAGTCTGTGAAGAATTCTGAAATGACCAGGGTAAGAAGTTCAATGTAAAGATTTTACTGAACTCTTTCTCTCCCCTCATCCCCTCTTGCCTGTGCTCCTTAGGTAGAGCCAAATCAGATAAGTATGAAAGTATTTCTGGAACTTAGGGTATTTTCACAAAAGACACTCTCCACCCACTACCCCCACACACACTATACATGTTGCAGGGCTGCAGTGTTGCCATATGGGTGCCCTTTAAAATGTATAGTCAGTGGGTGGGGAGTGGGTGTAGTGCGTCTTGTGTGAAAATGCCCATACTTTACCACCCTAGCTTCATCTTCAGTTCTTGGGGCTTGCAACATCTTTTAGTGGACAAGTTTAGCTCATAGACATTTGTCAATGTCACTGTGTCAGGGGCATGAAAGAATAATACACTTTCATACGCCAGACAGTCTAAGAGCGGAAACATATTTTTGTTTTTGCGTTTCTGAATATTATTCACATTTTGCAGATAGAACACAATACCCAAATAATTATTATCACTGAAACAACATTAATATATCCATTTATTCAAATATTTTGGTTCTGTTATTTTGGTTATTTTGATCACTTTGGTATTATTTTGTTTTGGCATCATTAGCACTATTGTGCTATCAAAATATCAAATATCGGTCTTCACTGTGGAGGATTTTGGGGAGGTACCCACGCTGGATCCTTGCTTTGTGGGCGAGGAATTGGAAGAGTTGTTACAAATCAATGGGTGATTTCAGCAGTTATGGGTGCCCAGTTCACAACAGCGGATCCCCAGTGGGGGTGAACTGAACAACCACCCCCCGTGGTCAAAAAAAGCCTCGAACAGACATGATGGGACGGAGACCACGGCAGGGAATTGGGCCGCCAAAACCCAGCCCGGGGCAGCTCAACAGATGTTACGCTGATTCCCAGTCATGGTCAAAACACCCACAAGGCACCGGGCAGGGGCGGGACACAGACATGGCTGCCGGAGGGCAAACAAAGCCACAAGGGACAAAAGGGAATGCCCACACAAGGGAAATGGGAAGGGAGGGGAAAGAGCCGGCCAGGTACCACACACGACAGGCACACCGACAATGGGGACACAGTGGAACACACGCACAAGCACACGCCCGGGCACACACACACAGAAGGGAAGGGGAGGGAAGGGGGGACATGGGCACCTGGACAGCACACAAGGCACACCAGGCACTGGGAGGGGGGGCGTGGAACAGGGAAGGGGGGGAACAGCACAGGGGCAGGGCAGGATGCAGGCAACAGCAACCACAACCCTCACAGCAGAACTGTCTGGACAGGCACCCCCACAGCACCACAGGCAGTCCTGGAATGGGGGACCCCAGGAGCTCAGGACCAAGGCACAGCGGGAGCCCTCACGGAACAGGGAATGGTCCAGAAATGGTCCTCGAGGCACACGTGGACCCCACACCCTGGAGAGGGGGCGATGGAGGGCAAGCAGGAGAGCTGGTGCAGTGCAACAGGTCCAAAAACTCACACTCACCCCTGGAGGGAGCCAGGAGGGCCAGTTCGGGGGCCCCGGAACCCCGAGGTCACACAGACACCCGGGGGGGGGGGCTAGGGCCACAGGAGGAAGCGCAGGTGGTTGAGGAAAGTCCGATGGACACAGGCGAGGCGGTGAGGCCATGCAGAGAGCCGGAACAGGGCACCGGGGAAGCCAACCAGGGATGGGAACACCAGGTGCAGAGGTGGACATGGGGGTGGAGGGGGCCTGGGCCCACAGGCAGGGGCATAGGCACCCCTGGAAGCTGGCAGCACAGCAGCATGGCAGAAACATCAGGGAGTGAGCCGCCAGAGGAACCTGGCCCCAGGGCACAGGCGGGAGCCCACATGGGGGCAGGCATCCGGGGAGCTGGGAGGCATACCGGGACTCACAGCCAATGGATCATGCCCCGGCGGTACCCCAGCAAGGACATGTGGTGGGAGATCAGGTAGTAGGCCTAGAAAGGATCCTGCATGGACTGCCCCAACTGCACATCCGAATGGGACCACACGCCCGACAGCGCTGACAGCTCCACTGTGGTAGGCTCAGACACGCAGCAGTCAGCAGCAGGGGGCCATGAAAGCTGACCCAGCTCCAGAAGCCGGTGATACACCACCCCATGAGAGTGCTGGTACCCACGGGCCCTGTAAACACAGTCAAAGTAGGATACGGCCAAGGTAGGGCCCCCCTCCACAACGCAGAGCGTGTAGGCAGCCAGGCTGCACACAGACAGTGCAGACATGGTTTCAGCTGCAGACCAGGCCACATGAACGCACCTCATCTCCGGGATGGGCCGATCGGGGAAGGGAACCAGCCCCAGCATCTCAGCATGCAGCCGGCAAGCCCGAGCGCTCGCCTCATAGCTGAAGTAGCAAAGACCTGAGCTCAGGCTCACATAAGCACCTGACTGGCTTTCCGGGAAGCCCAGGAGCAGCTGCACGGCCGGGGTATGCCACAGGTCACACAGGGCCATGGTCTCGTGGAAGGTCCAGCTATGGGGGGCTGGGATACGGGAGCCCAGTGGAAGCACAACCAGCCATGGTCCAGCTAGACAGGGAGAATAACACCACAGACAGGGGGGCACACATTACCCTCCAGGGCTGGGGGGGCCCTCCGAGGGGACCCAAGGACAGGACAGGCGGTCACAGGCCGCAACATTGTATAGCAACAGAGCAAGGCATGGGGTGCGGACCCAGCACAGCTGCAGGAAACAAGCACACAGACAGGACTGCTAATCTTCCCGGCAAGGACACAGTGTTGCAAACAGGGAGGGGGGTGCTTTCTGAAGGTATGCAGCTGCACAAGGAATGCACAGCTGCACACGCCCGTGCATATGCCAGGCCCCATGCTAGGACAGCAGGTGCACCCAACAGCATGCCCGTGGACACCAGCAGCACTGTGGTAGACCAGGGCATCTGGGGGCAGGGTCCCGGCCCACCCAGGCCATCCCCGGCTCGGCATAACCCCCCCAACCCTGTTGCCTGGTAATGGGCACAGGAGGCAATCTAGTGGTCTGAACATTTATTTCACCCCCTGTGTACAGGTGCACCTGACCCCTCCCCTCCCACCCCCACCGGCCCCAGACCCCTACAGTACCCCCCATCAGAGCTGCCCCCCACATCCACCCTATCTCCCCTTCCCCAGCGGTCTCCTGGGATGGCTCCTGGGCTGGCAGGGTGGCCGATGGTTGGGGGGAAGGCAGGCCCAGGACATCTCCCAGAGCAGCTGCACCTTCCGGAGGGCTGGGGGGACCAGGAGGTGGATGCACGGCCCCTGGGGGTGTGGAGGCAGCTGGGGCAGCTGGGGGGGGGGGCACCGAAGGGCCCAGCTTGGGGCCCTGAGCAGGCAGGGTGTCTGGAGGGGTGGCTGCCATCACATAGGTACACATGGTGCCCACGTGCAGGAGCAGGGAGGTCCC